>JARHVA010010846.1:112500-122220 GCA_037957365.1 Torreya grandis
AACTTTTAATTAATTTGTATTCATTAATAAACAAAGAGAAAAATATAATTTAAACCTTAATAGACACGTAAAAGAATTGGCAAGTGTCTCGATTGAGAAGGGGAAATGATCCCTCATGCAAGGTATTACATCAAGCATGTTAAATAGGAATAAAATATAATCAAATATACATTCTTACAAGAGCATAAGTCATTTTTACAACACAACACTTGCACTAAAATATTACAACTAGTGTGTCAACTTAAATTTGGCAATGTTGTTCCTTTTCTAAATATCATTCTAAAATTTAAATCAAACTTTAAATAAAAACCTGAGAGAGAATATTATTTCAATCAAACTTAATACAACCTATCTTGAGCATAAGCCATGCAGCATTACTATAACATGTTGTCAATAATCAGGATCACCCTGTGCAACTTTATAAGTCAAGAAATATTTAATGATGATTATTCTAAATGAACATCAAGTCCTTTTTATAAATTTAAACTCATCAATAGCTAAAACTGGAGTACATATATCAATGTTTTTATCCAAAAATCAACTTATTAAACTATAAGAAATAATGTAACTTGTTTAGAATACCAACCGTATTAAGATTTGCCAACCCAACACATGGTGTAAAGCAATCATAATGTCTTATAGAATAATTAATTGAACTCACATTACTCTTAAATTTTGTTATATCTTTTACCATTGAAAGAAAAAAGTACCTTTCAATAAGGTTACACTATAAACCTCAAAACCGGCAAGGTAACACTCACACAAATAACCCATCCATAATATCATTACTAAATGCACTTTCCATGTTAAATGAAGGTATAAAAACAATGAGAATCCTTCTAAAACTCCCATGATCTTAACAAAAATGATCAGTTAATTAAATTAAATCCACACCACATAGTATAAGCCTCCAAAGTACAATACCAAAATGAATATTATGTATAAAGCAAACTAAAATAATACAAGTTGTTAATTTCAATGCACAAATTAACCAACCTCTATATAAATGTGCTTACAAAAACAAATCCAAAATATCAAGTCCATGGAAAAGTAAGAGTCATGTTTTCTTCCCACTCAAAAAACTAATGATAACAATAATAATAACACAATAGTAAAATTATTCAATCAATGACTCACTATAAATAAAATATTTCACTTATCACAAAGAAGTTGTAATAGCTTAACACATTTAAGTTCCATATACAAATATATAGTTAGTTGTCCAAAGAATGTTTCCTTCTACAACTAAATGAGCAATAGTGATGTTATAGTAGGGACATCCAAAGAACATCTTGGTGTATAAGAGAATGATTCATTCCTCATAAATAAACAAACATTAACTGATTAGAATAAATTTACATAAATAAAAATAAGGTTATACCCTGATTTTAGACATCAAATATATCCTTCAAATACGTGCAATATGTAACAAATCAAGAACATTTTCCCCATCCTATACAGAGGTTAATAAATATTGTTATAGGTGTATAAAAACTAAATATTTCCATAACCAAGACTCCACTAACTTGGTTTGTTACATCAGTTTAAACATATAATGAGCAAAATCATGGGTTTAAATCTGTTTAAGTAGCTACTATATATAAATATTAATAATATTTGAATAATTTAAGCAAGGACAATCCACCATCATGGATATCATTTTTACCATCCAATGTGTATAAGGAAATGTCAGCTAATTAATAAATAAATGGCACTACAAGGTACACAATATCATATTGGGTGAAATTTGATCATAATTTTCAGCATACAAGAAAACAATACATTATTACTTAGGGAAGCATATAATATACAATATGTAGAAATAAGGTTATACCCTAATTTTATTTTAATCAAAACATAAACAAATCATAAATATGTGTTAGGCAATTCAAAGCCAAACTGGTTCCATAAGCACAAAAATTATTATTGGCCGACACAACCACATTCCACTATCTTGTTCATAGAACCATAAAGGGGTCATCTATACAAAAATCAAAGGTTATAAAAAAGATGTTACACTAATACTCGACAACCATACAACATTTAAATTGCATAATCTAGGGTTATACCCTATTTTTAAAATACCTAAATCATATACCCTTGAGATGAGCAAAACTATCCATGCATGAACATTCTCATTCATAATAAAATCTGTATTAATCACTACACACTCATGCCCAAATCAATCTCTTCTAAGCCATGGCACTCAAAATAGTAAAAATTCATAAAACTCTTCCCTAGGTCATATCAGTAAAGGAAACAAGTATATTTCCATGCAAATTTGTCCTAGTTCATGGAAGAGAAGTAGGCAAGCATAAATTCCAAACAACTCTACCTTGGGTTATAAGAATGAAATAAAAGAAAACATATTTCCATATAAATCTATCCTAGGTCATGAAAAGTAAAAATCAACTATAAATTTCAAACAATTGTACCCTCAGCCATGAAATATACTCATGGGTATAACAAAAAATATTCATATAGGTTTATACCTTGGTAGGGTTTATCAAATCAAGCTTACATCATCATTTCAAATATTTAAAATACATAATTTATAATAAGAAGAGAAGTAACTTCCCTGGTCAAAAATTTGATTAAAATTTTTCTCATTTCCTCTTCCTGCCTTATTCTTCTCCTCCACCTTTGCATTCTCCTCGACTAGTTTGGTGAAAATCTACCTACCACAATTCTTTTTCCAAAGAGTATTAGTTGATAACAATCATTTACCACTCAAAAAATAACAGTTTTAACAATAATACATGCCTCCTTGTTGAAGGTAGTGTGTAGACCAAAGCCTACCATGCTTGTCATTTCTTTCTCTTCCTCATTGTGGTCGACCAAAAAATCACTTTTGGCCAAAACAGAACTTTAAAACATAAAAAAAACCCTAAACTCATAAGAATACACTATATCCAAGGTAAAAAAAACCATAATTAAATATATTATGGGTCAAGGACCTCTATTTTTAATTAGGAAATAAATAAACCTCATAATGATTATTGACAAAAGGAACCTGCCCCCTCCCCACGCCCCCCCTCCCTTGCCCCATCATAACAAACATAATAACATTAATCAAGACAACAATCATAACAAACAAATCATTTTTTTAATTAAGGAAATAATCATAAAAGTTTAAACACCATTTGAGGTATGTCCAAGGTTCAAGACGAATTATTAAACTAATTGCTTAACAAGATACCAAGGCAATACATATGAAGAAAGCACAATTGATAGTTAGCTAATGACAACCTTGACAAAGGGGTCATATATATTAAGTCAAACATACTATAATAGTACAAAGTCATACCCAGTTAAATATCATGTTAATGCATTCACAACATAATCTATTAACATAAGTCTACAATATTAACATGGATCAAAGGAATATCCTCTAAACAAGAAAACCACATGCTAGGATATAAATAATAGTCACATAATGAACTATCTTTAACAAGCACCAAGAACATCAAATATGATTGTTATATCAAATTAATGAGATAAGTCCAATCTTGAGGATATTCAAGAACCTTGGCCTCTCTTGTGGCCCAAGTTGTTCCTGAATAGGACTTAGTCAACTTAGTGAGAACTTGTTCTTTATAATTCAATGAGCATAATCGAATATGATCCAATGACAACCACCTATAGAAACTAAACATTATTAATTATTTTTTATGGTATTGATCACTAACAAGATCCCTAACTTCAGTATAGATTAAAATGGATGCAACAATTCACAACCAAATTAGAGTATGTACAATTTGTTTCAAGGGCATAAAAATTTGTATCCATGCCATGTTTTTTTACTTTGATAAAATATCAAAGTGGGGAAAAATGAAAACACATAAAAATGGCCCCTAGGCATATATTAGTTGTTAAATTACATAATTCTAAGGTACATGTGTATATGATAGTTATTGGTCTAATTTAGGGGTTATTGGTGCATTTTGTGGTTTGTCATATCATCCCCCTTCTCTCTTATCCTCATTTCATGGTCCAATGGTGGCCTTTCTAGAGTCATACACTTCACATTTCTAGCATGCCATAAACATGGAGTGTACATTTTTGGGTTTTTATTTGGTCCTAATCAATTAGTGTGCACTCATTATTTACATGCCAATAAGGATCCAATTTGAATTAAATAAATTTAGTAGCACATAGGAATATTAGTGTAGGTATGTATATTTAGATCATTTAAAAAAGGAATTTGACATTTATTATTCACAAGTATATATAGAGCATATACAAATATTTTAGAAGACAAGCAATATATAAACACTTAACATCAGACACTTTGTGTTGATTTTAACTTTTTTTGCTCCAAATCCCTAATCATCTCTAATTGTCTCTAATCATACTCAATCATCACTATTCATCACCATTATTCACCATCTACTATTCACTATTCACTATTTATTATCCCTAAATTAATCTAAAGTTAATTAACTAAACTTTTTCTAATTAAAAAATCCATGGATTTTAGAAATTCAGAATTTTTATAAATCCAAAAAAATCAAAATTGTCCTCACATGCCCTAAGGCTCCACTTGTCCCCCACCATTCCAATTTAATAATCATATTGTCCTCCATGATCCAATTTAATAATCTACCTTTATTCACATTGTCTTCTATTATCTATTTTTTTCCAATTTAATAGTCTACCTTTATTCCCATTATCTTATATGATCCAATTTTCTCCAATTTAATAATCTACCTATCATATCTTCCTCCCAAATGATTTTCATATTCATTTTTGGGTCCTGCATATTCTCCACTCCAATTTTTAATTCAAAATTCTTATTATGAATTAAAAATTACCTTTTATTCTTAGCGCTTGATCTTCATCTCAAGATGGATAGTTCACATCCCTTTCCAAATTCTATAAATTAGAGATTATTTCTCCAATTTAGCCAAGTTTCTTCATTGCAGGTGTATCATGTTGAGTTTATAAGAGAGTTGCACATTTTCACATCTAAGCAAATCAAAGCCATCAAAGAGCATTTTTCATACCACAACTTTGCCCATTTTCCCTTGTATTGGAAGGGTGAGAAACCACAATTTAAAGAGAGAAAATCAAATTCAAATTGCAATGGAAGAAGCCTTTTGAAAAGGTATAATTTTGTATTGTTTCTTTCATTTATAGCTCTATTATAGGTTGAGTTAGTTTAGATTAGACTTCATGATTAGTTGATTTATTAGATTAATTACCATTTCTAGATTTAATACACACATTTTTGGTATGCCCAGTAAGACCATTCCCTCATCATTTTCATCTTATATTTGTCATAGTTGCATTTAGAAGCATTTTTAAATTTATTTTTTCAATTTTTCTTCTGCATATGCATATAATCTTAGTCTTGCAAGTGTTATTTGAAATTACAAGTCATTTTCTGGCATTTTCCATTCAGTCACTTGTAAGTCAAAATAAACTCTCTAACAAATTGTTTGTAGAATACTAGTCAAATAAATTTCATAAAAAGACTAAAACAAAAACCAAAATCTATTTTGCTACTAACATTTCATTCTAGTTTCATTTTTAGTTTCTAGTAATTAGCTCACACTTAATTTCTTGGAGTTAGTTGTTAGCCAATTTTTTACTACCATAGACTAGGTTCATTAAAAATTTGACTTGTCATGTTTTATGACCTTGTTATTAATCCTTGCATGCCTTTTGTGGTATTTAGATTGTCTTGTTAAAAGTATTATTAATAGAAACTAAGGTTATTTTGAAAAGATTAAGGTAATGTTTGTGTTTGTCTTGTGTTAAATCTAGTCATAGAGTGAACATGAAAAGATGGGGTCAAAAAAGTGTCAAAGGTCATAAAGTTTCTTTTAGAGTCATGTCATGTTTTCACCACCTTGAATTATCACTTTACATGTGTTTGTAAAAGTTAAGGTTCTTTTGTGAAAATTAAGGTAAATTGTCATATAAAGAAAAAAGTGCATAGAGTTGAATGCAACACATGGCAAGGACCAAATAATCATATAATACACTTATAAAATATTTTTAAGTAGTTATGTAACTCCCACTTATGTCAAAAATATTAGTTGGAGTCAATTTTGCAGGTTCAACATCCAAGTTAAGAGAATCACTTCCTTGCAAGTAGTTATAGGCACTTGTACGGCCTTGGGAGATCAATTTGCAGGTGATGACCATTCAGGGGTGTCTCTTCAACTTATATATACCATATTAATGATTTAAAAAATTATACATGTTTAAATAATTCAAAAATTACATCAAGAACAACATTGCCCCCTTGGTAAGCTCATAAAGGCAATTTTCATGCACTTAGTACAGACAATACAATGGGAGTCATGGTCTAAGATTTTTTTTAGAGGAGGGGGTCCTAGTAAAATTAAAATCCATATCCATAGTCAATAATTTTATGTCCCCTCCTTTATGAACAATTTTTAAGAGTGCAGGGAGGTCACTATGTCTTATCCATTCAAGCAGGGTCTAGTTTTGCTTTTATTTATTCACTTTAAAGTTTGATGGAGGATATTGGATTTTGTGAAGTGTTTTAAAAGATAAAATAAGTATTTTTAATATTAATTTCATCAATAAACTCAATTATGTGAGGTGTCTTTAATAAGGATACTAGTGCATCAAACATATGGGTTATATCACCTTAGTTGCCAACATTTTATTTGTCTCTATGTATTATCATTCTCAACAGTTCTAAAGTAACTCATTATCCATGAAAATATCCTAAATCCCATGGTGTATGTGATCTTTATCTCTAAAAGTGTTTACATGTAGATGATCTTTCAAGAGATGTCATGTTTCTTGCTCTTTGGAAGCATGGTTTGTGCATGAATAGTTTCCTATTGGCCAAAAGTAAAAACTAACCCAAATAGAAGTGATACATCAATTATAGTGTATGATAATATCACTTAAAAATTTATAGGCCTGAGGTAGAGAGAATAGGGCTCAAAGGTCCTCTCAAACAAGGGGCTAAAAGGTGTTTTAACCACCTATAGGTCTATAGACTTGTAGGTGGGCATTCATGGATCTTAAGTCCCAAGTTGGAGATGATCAAAAAATAGAGAGACATGACATACTCCCATAAATATTCATTTGGCCTTGATATACCCCATTTCATCATCAAAGAGCATAAATGAATTTATGGGCTTCAACTTCCATGCATAAGACTTGTACATGAGCTAACCTCGTATAGGCCTGTACATACAAATGAGCAAATTTGAGATTGTATAATGCTAAGATATTCACAGGCTATTGAGGTAGATAATATGAAATTTTATAAGATTTGATACAATCTAAGAGTGTTAAAGACCCAATAAGATATTTTCAACAGTCCACCCAAGAAAAAAGTAGACCTACAAGTTTTAGACCTATACGTCCTCATTTTGGACAAAAGCAAATTGTCATGTAAAGGAAAACAAGTGAAGGAAACATGACTTAGTTTAGACATGAAATAAAACATAGATAAATTAAGGCTCGTATTAATATTTGAGAATCAAAAGGTTGACATGACTAATGTCATAGCTAGTAAAGGAGTCTACAGGCCTAGACACTTATACAGCCTGTGTATGAAGACAATAAGGTAGAGGTTTGCAGATGATATAAAAGGCCAATGAACTTTGTAGGATAGTGAGAAGGAAATTCCATTAAAGTTTGAATACTTTCAATGTGTCAATGATATAGTTGAGAAGACCAATTTCCAAAGCTCATGTTCAAACTCTTTTCCAATCATCACCTACAACTATATATGTACAGACATATGAAAGAAGGTGTATGCTTGTTAGAATGCAAGGTATTGAGAGTGTCAAATAAGGGTTCTAAATTCTAAAAATATAACAAAATTAATTATTTTTCTTGATGGTTTCTATTGAGACCCTAAAAATCAAAATGCAGTCAAACTACAATCACTACTTATAGGACTACAAGAACACTTCAAGTTACAGATGGCCCTAAACATGAAATAAGGTGAAATGTATGAAAGTGGGTTTGAAGCTTGGATTAATAAATAGGTTAAAATTTTCATTTGGGGCCCAATAAACCTAAAGATATGTCAAAGAGAAGATGACAAAAATAAGGTTTACTTCAGCCCCTGCAGACACAGTTGATATGACACCTATAAGTGTTAGGGTGTGGAGCTAAAAGCTACACCTTGTTGCAAACAGAAGGAGGTTTCTGAGCATGACAGTCACCAGCGTTGGCAGGCCACAACCGACGTCGGTCAAGGGAGTGAAAAAGGAAATTAGCATCGGTAGGAGATCGGCCGGCGTCGGTCACCTCCAGTCAGGCAGGGACCGACGTCGGTCACCTATGGCGGTCAGAACTGCTGTTGACGAACAATCAGTTAAGTGAATGCGGAGTTTGCATGATGAAGACCAGTTCGAGTCTTTGAGCCGCTTGTCTAATTATTGTATGTATGAGATCTATATAATAGACTCATGGGCTGTATTGTTAAGTGTTGAACTTGTAGAACCCAAGTGTAGAACTTGGAGAGTTCTTCCCATGGTGGAATCAAGTAGGATTCTCCATGTATGTAAGATCAGGTTTGATATGCAGGGTGTTACAGGATCATGGTGGAGATCTACATGTGATAAGTAAGATCAGGTTGGTCTGTAGGGATGTGTGTATGCGAAGGTCAGAACAAGATCGGCAGGGGAGCAAGATCAAGGTGACAGCAATACATCAAGAGCAGGATCATGGTGAGATCTACTTGGAGTACTGGTTCGTACTCAGTTGGTGAGATCATGATAAGCCTGCCTACCTAGTCATGAAGGGTGTTTGTTCATTTTTAAATCACAGAGTGGTTTGAAGGAAATGGATTCATATGAGAGGGTTCTTCTTATGGTAATATGACTCCTTACATTCTTCACAATCAATGAAAGAGATGCCAAATATTATAGGTCTATTTAGGCTTATAGAGCTAAAGTTTAAACACATAGGACTATATATATAGTCATGAGGAAAGTGGTCTATTGGAGAGTAGAATGAGTGTCTAAGGACTTTTATAAGTTCACAAATATTTTACAAACCTTCATGAGGCATCTATAGGTAGAGGAAAATAAATAAAGTACCTTTAGGCCTATAAGGCCTTCTCAAATTCTTTAGATGGATGACTGCATTTCAAACCAAACCTTCTCTAAGTTGGTGTGATCTTGACCTTATGTATGGGACCTAGTGGCTTTCAATGATGGTTAATGGGTCCTCATTATTCAATCTTATATCATTATTTGTCTTTTTAGTCCTTAAACCTTTATGAACAAAGGCTAAGATGGCAGACCACTCTCAAACTATCTAGTTGCAACCAGAGAGGCACTTTCTTGTGCTTGGATCTGTAAAAATAGAATGCATGGGAACTTGATATCCTATGGAAATTTGAAGAGGATAGTTTAATTTGAAATTGTGGCATTGTTTTAGGATTTAAGGTCATAGGGTTTATGAGCAATTGTTAAGAACCTAAACTACTTTAAACCCTCTTAAAACCCTAATAAGGATCCAATGTAAGGAAATGGTCTTCAGAATACATGATATGACTTGGTTTTATCTTAAAACAAAAAATACACATTCTAGACTCCAAGTAGGTTCTCACCATCTAATTTTCCTATACCTACAACTATATAGACTGCCTTTAATGCCATATTTTATAGGGTTTTAAGGTGTTTTTCAAGGTTTTGACAATTGAATAGATTAAAACTATTGGGGAGTATGATTTGGGATGTATTATACCATAAAATCCCAAAAATATGT
>JARHVA010010847.1:0-50000 GCA_037957365.1 Torreya grandis
GTGATCAAGTAAGCCTAAAATAAAATATAAAGGTCATAAAAAGACTCACATGATGAAATATGATCAATGTATCACACATAATGCAAGATTATGAAAGGAAGAAAAGAGAGAAATTAGAGGTATCTCTATTAGGGATTTAAATTCCTGGCTAGTATTAGATCAATGTTTGAGTTCCATATTTTTTTAATTTTTGCTTCAAGGAAACCATTATGAAACCTACAATTTATTGTAAATCTTTGCTAAAAATTTCAAAACAAGGAAAAAATAAAATCACTCCACACACATGAATATAAGGTATGGGTAAGGCTAGTATGTTGCATGAAGTTTTTAAATTTTATTTCATATATATGGTTTGATTATCATTCTATGGTATGGTATATGTTTCATTTTATAATTGATAATAAAATATTCTAGATTCTTGAATACTCTAGAGTATTCAACCTCTAAGTTACCATTTTTTGTGCCCAACATACCCCATTTCCATTTTTTTGAATAGGATCTAATTTCAACCGAACAGGAGCTAGTTGTAATGAGGAAGCCATTTGTTGGCATTCAAATTTCTCAACAGGATGGAATTTCCCAAAGTCCATATGCCTAAGTTCCTTGTTAAGAATTTTTTTGTCTTAATGCTAATAATATTTTCCATTATCCTAATTATCCAAGATATTGTTAATTATTTTATTCAGGATAAACTATTAATGGTTTTAAGATTTTTGTTGGATTTAAGATTTCCTAATTTATGTGGGAGATTATAGATTAAAATTCATAAGTTTCATACTTAGGGAGTTTTAAAATCTATAGTTTTTTCACTCCTCAGATGAGTCTTTGGCACTTTCTATCTTTATCACTTTTACTCAACATTTTCTATGTAGGTTCTTTGAATTTTTTCATAATTCTTGAATTTGGAACTTTTATTTGGTATATAAGTCCCTTGTAACTTTTGCCCATCAGAGCTTTTATCCTTTAGGTATTCTATGCCAATTAAGACATCTTAGAGCTTCATTTCATTCTAATTTTGATATTATTTTTTTTAAATTGGCAAAGTTTAAAATTTGATCTTCAGAGAAATTAGTGACACATGGTGACATCTTGATAACCCATGGCTATTAGAACACTTATAAACTTTTAAAATAATCCTAGTTAAGCATGGCATTGATATGTTACCAAGTATCACAATACCACTCATGTAACAACTTAAAATATTAAAGTTTCAATATACAAAAGTTCTAAGCAAGTGGAGTAGTGAAAATAATACACATGTCACAATCCTACTCACTTGGAGCCTAAAATAGAATAAAATAAGGGTATTATACTCTCAGGAAATTGGAGAAGTGATAACCATCCATGTATTTTAATCTTACTCACCCAAAAAATTACATAAAAATGAAAGAAAGGTAAGATAATTTTGGGTAAGTAGATAAGTGACAACCATCCACATGTCACAATCCTACTCACCTAGAGATTTCATATAAATGAAGGATGGTATAATAATTTTGGGCAAGTAGAGCATCAAGATGTTTCTAAGTGTCGGCATCCCATAGATTTGAAGGAGAAAAAAATAAGGAGAAAGATAGAAAGGAATTGGGAAGTAGTGAGTATGAAAAGATACACTACACACCCCTTATATGACACGGTGGTCAAGTAATAAAGAGGTAATATTTATAAAAGAATTAGGAAGTTGACAAGTGTTGAATGATAGGTGACAAAACACTTAGGGCCAATAAGGGAAAATACACCTAGCGGTAGATATTAGAGATGACACATTATGAATAAAATTGAAAATATGAAAATAGACAAATGCAAAAGGGATCCAAGGCTATTAAATCCATTAATTTGAATGAATTGGCCAATTGAATTCATTCAATTCATAAAGCCAATGAATCTAAAAGGAAATTTATGCAATTAACTAGGTCAATTACAATCACATTTCAATCAAATTAACAATTACAAGCACGAAATTGAGCTCTATCCTAATTAAATAGTATTCACATAGTTTTAGAGCACTAGAGCTTAAGTTTATAGCAATGAATTTGGATTTAAAGTTGATACCTCTCCTCTTTGTGTATTCCACTATAGGCTATATTCAATACAGAGATATATAATTTGATGAAGTGGTTCTCAATCATGACTTCAAGCACTACTCAGATATATGGGAGGAAATTGAAGAAATAGAGCCCTGTCACCCTAAGGATAAACTCTCAACCTTCACATAAAGATACAAAAAATACCTAGTGGTAATAAAATGAGTAGGCTTACATAATGTGGTAAAAAAACTAGAGGTAATTTCTTGCATTGACCTAGTTTATGATTTGTTTACAATGGCCAATTTTATGACAAAATTCTACATGTTTGTAAGAGCAACACATATGTGGTCTATGTTATAGGGCATACCTTTGAGAAATATTATCAAATCCATTACCCAAAGGCAACCTATAAACAAGAACAAGTCAACCAATTTATGTTTATAAATAATGTAACTAATAATTTGTAGGAATGGGAAAGTGACCCAACCACCTTCAAGATTAAGGCACTCATCTCCATAATCCCAATTAACAATTTCAAGCTAGGAATCAATATTTCCATAGACCTATTAAAAAAAATCTATGGCTTTCAAACTATAACCTACATCAATTAGGTTTGGATTCCCCTTTTAGATACCATCCTCACCTCCACCAAGGTCATTTCCATTAGGGAAATCAATAGTTCTAATTTGATCCACCAAGTTAGTACCTTAGACAACTAGATGAATGATAATTTTTATATGATGTCTTATCTAGTGGATGTTATAACTATAATAATCCACTCATATTTCAAAGAACCCTAGTAACCCTCCCTTGAAAATCCCAAGAATAGAGTTTGTTATGAATTTAATATTCTTCACATCCATAGATTTAGGAAGAACATGATTAGGCTAATAGAGACTTTATGTCCAATGGTATATCAAACCATTTATGGTAAGGATATTCCTAGATTATATGATTATATCATATGAATAATTATAAGTATGGGTAGCTATTGGCTCTACCTGGACTACATAATCATCAAAATAAAGGGAACTAAGGCCATTCCCATGTATCTTCCTAAGTTGGTACCAAATATGGTGGTAGAAAAATAAATTGTAGTCTAATTAAAATATTTTATAGATGTCAATCTAAGGAATTCCAAACAACAAGCAATCCACACAACACTTGTCAACATTAGTTGAATTTAATATACTAGATGGAAACATTTCCATTTGGTGGGTAAGATTAGAACATCCTATGATTTTAAGTGGGCACCCTATAAGTAATGGGATCTAAGAAAAAGGAGTCAGAATGAGGGTGAAAATTAATTATGGCCATGTTTTCTTATCCACATGATGAGTTGTTCCTAGATGCTTTGAATGATACAAAAGATAGCTTGATGAACAAGGTAAATATGTTGATGGTGGTACTTAGGCATATTTATTACAATTTGAATACCACCAAGAAGGATGATTGAAGCATTGATAAAGAGCATTAATATTTACATGCCTCTTTAGGACCCCTCTCATAACTTGGAATTCAAGGATAGGAGAAGGCTATTCTATCTAGATAAACCTCTATGAGGAGTGAATAAGGAATCACCCAAGGGCCTCCTCAACATCCCATCCTAGTGGTCACCATTATAATAATAACCATAGTGTCCACTCCTCCTCACCCAACTACCACTACATTAAGTAATACAAGTATAGATCAGCCTGGTGGACCACTTTCTATGGTGATTTTTCCTCCCCTTACTATAACATAACCTATGAGTCTCCCATTTTTCCTCTTAGTTTATGGTTTGGCTCCATTTCCACCCTAGTCTAAACCATTGCATCATAAAATCCATCAAATTTTACATCCCATGCAATGAATACATACTTCCCCAAGTTCCCTTCCAATAACCACTATTACCATTAACTCATCACCACCCATTATCCCTCTAGTTTCACTAGCTACTACTTCCCCCTTTTTAATGATAACTATTACTCCCATTGGGCCACTTATTATGTACTAGGGAAATAAAAAGGCTCCTTTAGTTTCTCTCCTAGGAACTCCAATAAAGGGAACATTAGAGAATAAGTTGGGAGAAGAAGAAGATAAAAGAAAAGGATCTAAGGAAGTAAAACCCCTAAAAATATCAGATAATGAGGAAGAATGGGAAGGAAAATTCATGGAAAGAGAATAGTCCACAAAGGAATAATGAGAGGATAAAATAGAGACATAATTTTTTGAAACCATAAATGAAACCACAAAAAGTGACCCTAATGATGAATGGTTATAAGAGAAATATCAATAAAGAGACACTAAAGTTTTGAAGACTAGTTAAGTCTCAACTAAATTATTGCAAAGTCTAGGTGAAGATAAGGAATATGAAGCTGAGTCTAAACCTCTAACTTCAACATAAGGGTACTCAGTGAGTATATCTCTAGCCTCAGTACTTATTAGAACAATAGTGGTATCTACAATAATAATTTACCAAATTAATTCTACACAAAGGGTGAGTACACAAGCTTCTCATTCCTCATATATTATAATAACTACTTTTATGTCAATTAGTTCTATAATAGTTATTACTCATGCTTTGGATTTGTTATCCCAAAAAAATAAGTCCCAAGAAACTATAGTGATAATTTTTTCAAATACCAACTAAAACCCCCATTAATTAGGTTATGGAAACCCCTAACCAAACTTAAAAAGGAGCTATTGGGGATACTCATATATCTATAATTGATTATTTGAAAAACTTGATCAATACCCCTTCTACTTATTCATTCTTTGTTGCATCCAACCCTCATTCCTTTGGACATAATAAATAGGTGTAATTTGAGAATGTAGTATCCTCTTATATATTTACTTCTATCGTCACTCCTCCCCATCCATCCACCCAATTGGACCTTTAATTGGTCAAGTATCCTAGGTAGAGTTTACCACTATTACATCAATAAAGGGGTTAGAGAAAGGAAAGCTAATAATTGATACAATGGTCCCAAATAAGGTCACTAGGTAGAAGAGGAATATCCCCCCATTTACCTAACTAGAAACATCTTCTCCCAGGCCCATGCTTCCCCTTAGGTAGTCTCTATCTTCCACTCCTATAGAACATTTAGAACATTCACAACAACTAATTTCCTTTAAAATTCTTGAATAGATCCAAAATATGAAACAAGTAGGGGTAGGCAGGTAGGACTTGGTCATTATGGAGAATCCCATAGTCAATTTTCATTTTGATAAGGAAACTAATACTATGAGGATGATAAAAATAAAAACCACAATGGCTAAAGTGTAGTAGGTGGAGTTGAAACAAAGAGAAGATGTGTTCTAATTAACTAAAAAATGTAGAACTCTCCCTTTTGACTTGGGCCATCACATGGAAAACCCTTATACTTTTGTATACTCTATAGGGTGAGTAATAAAGGAGATGTTTAGGGGATATGCAGAGGCCCTAGAGGAAAGGAGAACCATTCATCCTCCAAGTAACCTCATTGGTAGTGTACAAGGAGAATCTTGGAAGCTATATGATGTCCTCCAATTGATAAGAGATGCAAAGTAATAATCACAACCTAAATTTGGGGATGTCTCATCCCTTGTAGAGAATATAAAGAAGATGGAGTCTCATATTTATTTTATAGTTTGAACATCTAGGGACAGGGCCTATAGTCATCTAAACTTAATAACTACCCAATATGCTACATGGGCCCAAAACTATATGGCTGCTAGAAGAGAGATTGATTGAATGGAATAAGGAGATGTGAAATTTAGTATGGTAACTCATCAATTATGAAGGGAAAGCCATAACAATTATGGGGGAAATGAGAGTTAATGGTGTACTACCAAAGTATATAATTTGTCCTTAAGACCATATTTAAAGACCTCCTTTGGACAAAAATGAATAATTTCATAGCAAAGGTCAAGGGCACAATATATAAGACTCATGATGACCAAAAACAATTGATAATTTTTTCTAGAATCAGGGTCTTTGGTATAGGGACTCTTCATGTGGATATTGGGGATGTATTGAAAGTACAAAAAAATTAATGGAGAAGCTCTCCCAACTCTTCCATGGACTCCTATTGGACTTCAAGATGATTGAGATAGATTTTAAGATGAGCCATGATCTCTACTTACAAATTCAAGTAAGCAAGCTTTTGAGGACACACCACCCCCACCAGATATCTCAACTACACGAACATCTTCAAAGGATGGACCCACCATTACAACAACTTTAGTTGAAATAACAATGAAAACTACAAGCACCCAAGCATGATCAAGTGAAACTACCTCCTCATAATAAAGTTCTTTTGTTATCTTCTATTGAGATTGTAAACTATAATTTTTGTTGTAACAATCTTCTTGTCTCTTATAAGTTGTGTTGACATAGAAGATTGCACCCTTGGCAGGAGGCCGAGCTCCTACCTTCTCCTCGTAACTATGTAAACTCCCCTCTCACTTGTGGGACTGGCGAAGCTAGAGGGGAGAGTCTCTAGATAAGGGCTAGCTCCCTTTGATGCATCATGTTCATTCCAACAAGTGGTAACACATACATAAATATAGATATATAATGGGGGGATGAAAAGGGAGAAAGATTGCAAGAAAACAAACTAATCTACAGAGGTGATGCACCAAAATAAGTTGACCTTCTCACATCCACACTTAAAATCAGACAAATACATACATACACTTCACACTTGGCAGAAGGACCAGGCTACAAGAAATTGGCAAGGGGGGCTTTAATGGAAAATATAGAGAATAGAGATTCACCAAGGTGCTGTGAAATGCACACTGTAAGTAATTTCCTTTATTTTAAACTTCCAAATACTACTCTCCTCTTGTTAGCTAAAAAAATGGCACATTATAGAAAATAGATATGTTGGTGTTGGACCTGTGAAAGCATCAAGAAACAATGACTAAACACAAACTAACACCCAAGACATACACAAAAATATCTATCCAAGATGGAGGTAAAAAATGCATTTTATTGATTCAAGTGGAAATTTTTCCAGGGATATGCCTTACAAAATATGGAAGATCCTTCTCAAAATGACAAGTCTTCAATATATAGGAGAAGAAAGGAGGCCTCTTTGGCATCCCTTTTTACAAGTGGCCTATTTTGTGTCCCCTCATTGGGAAGAGCAGGCTACCTAAAAAATAAATGCTATGTCAACCCTGGCTTTGACTTCAGGCCCCTTTTTGATATGGCCGCACTATTTTCTCATTAACTGAGGCTACTTCTTGAAGGCACCTACATAGCTTGTCTGCTCATAAATAAGAAATGGAGGAAAAGGGGTGCATGATTGGCAGTTCACGTCTTCTAGTGGTCAATTATAGCCACTATTTCACCTACTAGAATCACTTCTCAAATTGGCACTTCCCTTCACCACTTAGACTACCTGCTTGCTCCATGCTTTCCACTTTGTCTTTTCCCTATCTTGTCTCTTCTAGCTCCTTTAGCCCTCGAGGACAAACTTTTGGTGGGTCACTGCATTGCTTGGGCCCTCCATGGTTAATGCTCTTTCATTTTGAAATCAAATGGATATTTTGTTTAATTAATTTTGGCATTCTCGTGGTTGTCAACACTTTGAAAACCAATGGCTAATTCACTTTCTTAACTTTGACGGCCTTCGAGACATCCTCATTCCTGTCAAAACATTGTCAGGTCCTTCACTGGCTTTTCCATGGCTTTGTTTGCAACCACTCTTTTGCCTTTATATCTCTTTATCACCTTCTCAAAGGGAAAGTGACCCTCCAGCCTTTGAAAATGCCCTTTGTATTTGGGTTGAGAGTCCCTCGCAAGGGCACCTACCCTTCAGGGTCCTTCAGCGGGTCCTTTGTTCCTTCGGAGGTTCCTGGGTGTTCACGGCCTTTATGTCTAAGGACATTTCCTATGACCAAAAAGTCTGTAGAAATTCTCCCCAGTCCCAGCCTTTTGATTTGAGCTACACCCAAATTCCTTTAGACTTTTTGTCTGAAGGAATTCCTTCAGGCAAAAAGTTTGAAGGAATTTGGGACTTAAACGAATCCAGACTTAAACAAATTTAAACCTACCTAGTCCTTTTCCTTTGAAGTGCCTACCTTCTTTAAGGGCATTTGAACTTTGGACTGCCCCTCGACCAATTGGGCATACCCTTGAACCAAGCTATTGAACCAAAAATGGTTCAACAGTTTAAGTGGTTCAACCATTGCATGCCGATGAACTTGAACTGAGCTGACTGATTAAACTAGGCTGATGAACCAAGTGTTGAACTAAGCCATTAAACCAAAAATGGTTCAACAATTTAATGGTTCAACCATTGTGTGCTGATGAACCAAGTGTTGAATATTAAACCACTCACTTTGAACCAAGCTCATTGAACCAAACCATTGAACTAAAATTGGTTCAATGGTTCAACACTATTGAATCGAGACATTTGAACTTAAATATGGATGAACCAAGTGTCAACTAAATCAAGGATTGAATCAGGAGCGATGGTCTTGAAGATTGAAATGAGGCTTGAACTAAGGCCGAATTTGTCAGACAAGAGCCCAAAAAGTTTTGAAAAACCCAACATTCTCTAAACTGATCCTCCTTACGCCAAAGACTAACCATCTGAGTCTATAGAAACATGAAGTTTGTAGGGAGCTATGTAATCCTTAGAAAAAAATCCCCTACAGAGATTGTAGATTTTATAGGGCCTATACAAAATCAAAGAAATGGCCTAGAACAACAAGGGGCATAAGGGGACCAAAAATTTTGCCTATTGGGCAAAATTTGGTCAACAAATTGGTGACTCCCAGGGGAAGCATGCCTACTATGCTTAAAGACCAGTTGCCTTGTAGTCCATTGGGCTCAGAGTCAGATTGTAACTTTAAAATAGCAACAGCTCCAATAAATTTAGACCACATTATGCAGATCTACCTCCAAGGAAATGAAACACACACAAGACTAAGAAACTACTACTTGTGCAACAAAACTTAGGGAAAAATAGGAAAGAAAACAAGGGAAAATATATACAAATGAAAGGAGACTCAATGGTAATGCTTCAGATGTATCCCATTTACTGGGATATGCAGTTCTTCACCATCCAACCTAGAGAGTTGGAATGCATTATGTTGCTTGCACTGAGTGATTATGTATGGGTCACTCCATAGGGCATCAAATTTTGCATGCTTTCCAAGCTTAGCTTGGTCTTCATCCCACTTTAAGACAATGTCTCCCTCAAAGAAATCTTTTGATGAAGATTTCTTGTCAAAGTGTCTCTTTGTTTGCTATTGGCGACTGGTCATAGAGGCCATAGCCTGGTCCCTTGTCTCTTGGAGCTCCATCAGCTTGCACATCCTGACCTCCATGATATTTCCTTCTTCTAATTTCAACTGGAAAGTGAGATCCAATGATATCAATTCAAGTGAGATGGGAAGCTTAGCTTCCCTTCCATATACGAGTGTATATGGAGAATTTCTAATTGCTCTCTTTGGAGTGATTCAATCAGCCCACAGAGCTATTTTTAGCTTGGCATGCCAAGTCTTTTGATTTTCTTCCATGGTCCTCTTTATGATTTTGATCAAATTTTTGTTGGTGGACTCAACCAGCCCATTCCCCTATGGGTAATAATTGGATGAAGTGCTGAGATATATACCATACCTCAGCACCCATTCACTTGTTTTGGTTCCCAAAAAAGCCAAGGTGTTATTTGAGATTATGGTAGTTGGGACCCTGAATCTTGTTACTAGGTCTTCATAAAACTCCAGGACCACACTTTCATTTGCCTTCTTTAGAGCAATAGCTTCCACCCACCTTGTGAAATAGTCTGTGGCGGTCAAGACCCACTTGTGTCTAGCACTAGAGGGAGGATTGATCATCCCTATGAAATCCAGGCCCCACTACATGAATGGCTATTCAACTTGAATGGGTTGTAGAGGCATGGCAACTAATCATTATTTCCCATCAAAAAGTACACACTTCTAGCACTTTCTTACCCAAGTATGGGTGTCCTTGAAAAGAGTAGGCTAGAAATAACCAGCTCTCGTTATCCTTACTATAGTAGCCCAAGGAGCGAAATGACCACCTGCTGGTCCATCATGGAAATCAGCCTAGTTTGGGTCAATGCATCTTAGAAGGACCCCAAAGAGATCCTTCCTAAATAATACTCCATCAACCAAAACATAAGGGAGAGACTGGAGCTTGAAGTACCTTCTTTTGGTCTTATCAAGACCTTGCAGGCACTCGCCAGTGAGGAGAAAATGCCTCAAGTCTGATGTCCAATCCTTTATGATAGCTAGCTCTTCTTCTATGGTTGCATCATGAATTAGTAAGCTATCTTCCTCTTTTTGCCTAAAGTTTGCAATAAGGTGTTCACACAAACCTCTTCCCCTCACCAAATTGGTGATCTTGATGTCTACATCATACTTCATCACCTTAGTGATCCACCCTGCTCTCTTCTCATTTAGGTCTCGATTGGTCAAGAAATCCTTGACGCCAAGATGTGGGACCATGAGATGAATCCTACTGTTAGACATCATATGCCTAAGTTTCTTCAAGCTCTGCACTACTACCAGGACTTACTTCTCTACATACGTGTATCTGACTTTGAAATCCTCTAGTCCCTAGCTAAAAAAGCAAGTGGCTACTTGAGGTCATCACCATTTACTTGGGTAAGCATGGTGGAGATCACTTCTTCATTAATAAAAGTGTAGAGGTTGAAGTCTTTATTGAAGTTAGGGCTGATCAAAGTAGGAGCCTGGGTTATGACCTGCTTGATGGCTTCAAATCTATCCTTCCTTTGTGTTGTCTACTTGAACTCCTCACCCTTCCTCAGCATAGAGGTTAGTGGCTTGACTATCTCTGTGAAATTTAGAATGAATCTCTGAATGAAATTTATCCTACCAAAGAAACTCTGCAGGCTTTTCTTGTGCTTAGGTAGGGACATCTCCAAGATAGAACAAACTCTTTTGGGGTCAATGGATAAGCCTTCCCTGGAAACGATGTGGCCAAAGAGTTTCCCCTCATGAACAACAAACACACATTTCTTTGGATTAAGAGAGATGCTGAATTCCCTACACCTTTCAAAAATTTGCCTGAGGTGTCCCATGTGTTGGCTCGCTTCCTTGGAGAACACCGTCACATTGTCGAGGTATACTAGCACATTGTTGTTTATCAAGCCTCCAAATGCCATGTCCATGGCTCACTAAAAAGTAGCACCAACATTAGATAACCTGAATGACATCTTCTTGTAGGCAAACATTCCCCATTTAGTAGTGTAGGCTATTTTGTGCTAGTCATAGTCTTGCACTAAAATTTGATTATACCTTGAATAACCATCTAAAAGGGAGAAATGTTCACTGCTTGTTATCTTCTGAAGGATTCACTCCATACTTGGGAGGGGGTAATGGTATTTTAAAGAGACTTTATTAAGGTCTCTAAAATCAACACATATCCTGATCTCCCCATTCTTCTTTTGAATAGGAACAAGATTGGCTAGCTAGGAGGAATGTTTGATTGGAAATATAATCTCAGACTCAATCAATTTGGCCAATTCCCTCTGCATGAGAGGCTCAATTGTCAAGTTGATGGGTCTCTACTTCTACATGACTGGCCTAGCACCTTATTCTAATTCGATGGTATGCTAGGTGAGACTTGGGTTGAAGGCCTTCAAATTAGTGTAATCCCAAGCAAAAACATCGGCAAACTCCTGACACAACAAAATGAAAGCCTACCTTTCTTAAATTGTGTAGACTTTTCCAAGCACAAACAACTTATCCTTAAAGATCTTAACCCTTTCATAATTCTCCTCCTTAGTTATGATGCATACCTTATCTTTTTTAAATTGGTCATCTCCATTGAAGATGCTCTCAAGAGTGACCAAACCTTTAGGGAGCTTATTGTTCTTTAATTGAACAATTTGGTTGCCATATTGCTGCTATAGCTTCACCTGGTTTTGTGTTGTGAACTCAACTTCCTCCTGCAGGAAGAAAGTTATTTGCTAGTCATTTTTGATAACCTGCCAGTTTGTAATGTTGTCAGGGACAGAGGGCCGAACTACCACCTTCAAGTGGCATGAACCATAGTCACAACTTATTTCCCTGGAAACATCAAAATGAGTGCCAATTGCTACTAGCCTATCTGCTTGTTTGTTCTACTCCCTGGGAATAGAGGTGATATTAAAAGTGAGGAAATCTTCCACCAAATCCCAAACCCTATGCTTGTAGGATTTTAGAAAGGAATTCTTGGTCAGATTCTAGCCTTTCACCTGATTTACAATTAGCTTGCTATCTCCCAAAACTTGCAACTCTTAATCCTTCTTTTCCTTGCCCACTCCAAACCATGGATAATGGACTCATATTCTGCAACATTGCTTATGTAAGAAAATTTGAAATGGAAAGCTGAAAAGTATCTCTCCTTTGAAGGGGAGACTAACATCGCCCCACCACTAGCTCCCAACTTACTTTTGGAACTGTCAAAATATAGCTGTTGTAATGTCCCCAAATTTATGATAAAGTAACTTAATTAATTTAAGTTGTCCAAAAATTAATATTACTTCAAAAGGATGATTTTAATTAATTAATTTTAATTAATATGGAAATAAAATATTAAATAAGTTGGCTTTTTCTAGAAGATTCCTGGGAGCCTTTAAAATAAGTTGAGGGCAAAGCAATTTATATCTTTTGTTGCTTTAAAATATTTGATGCATTATTGTAAAGCTTGAATCTATGACTTGGCTAAATCTCTAAGGACGAAAACCTTCAACAGATTGGAGAGGAGTTGGATGAAAACCTAGCTCTTTTCAGGGGTGGATTCATGATAGAATTCACATTGAGCTTATTGATCAGATCTGGGGGTTCAACAGTCAAGTTGTATGAAATCCATATAGATCTATACTGATCCATGCAAATCCATACGCATCTATGGGGAGTGTAGAGACTAACATTGGTAGGAAGAGACTGACACCAACAAGAAGAGACAGACACCAGGAAACTAACGGTGGTAGTTGATCAACTGATGACAGAAATATAACTGACATTGGCGACTGTGTTTTGGACACAACCCTAGCCATACCAGATCTAGGGTTTATTTCCAGTTTGTGGAAAAATTAGGTTTTTGAGACCATATTTGTATTATTTTTATTTACATGATATCTGGACTGTATTTACAATTGCTATTTATCTAAAATATATTTGAGGAGAATCTATAGTTCTGTTACAACCATATTTAAGTTCAGATCTTGTGATATATCTATTGTTGCACTCTTATTGCAATCATTGAGTTATTATCTAAGTTAGTATAGACTGGTTAAGTAGTTTTGGCAGTCATCTCAAGGGTTGTTATTAGCATCCTCTTTGTTGGGATATTTCAGTGGTATCAGAGCCTTGATTTTACCATCCTGTTGGGTAGATTGGTCTTTGAATTAGTTAGTTAATCATGGGTACTTCAAGTACTCAGAAATAGTGGGACAAGGATATGGGGAAGCTGAAACAAAGTTTGAATATGTTGGTTGAAAAAAAAAAAGGATGGATGAATGGCTTTCACATCCTACAAATGAAGACAAATTAGCATGGTATATGGCATCCATTTTTAAAGGGTCCACATCATAAAACAAAAGGGATGAGAAAAAAGAGATCTCTATAGGGTTTGATGGCAGCCCTACACCAGTCTTTAGACATGTTGATTTGGCTCAAGAGGATATGAGGGCAGCCATGGGGAATGAGTTGCCTGTATCATCTTTGCAAGAAGCTTCACTTGAGACTTCTACATTGGAGGCCAGCATAGAGCATGCTAATGATATGGATAATAAGGGTATGGATTCTTTGCATGATCATATTTCTACTTCACCTTCGTATCATGAACATTAGACTTGGAAGGATGTGGAAAGGACACAAAATTTATGTGATATGTGGTCACAAAAAGCCAAAGAAGATAGATTAGTGGCTGTCAATGCAAGACAACATCTTCAAAAAGTGAAAGATAAGATCAATCTCATCAACATAGCAAGACAAAAAAGGATAGATAACATTATTCAAATAAGAGATGAATCTAAAAATACAATTGATTCCCCTAAGGTTAGTTCCATGTCAGGTGATCAAAAGTAGAACCATAATGGTCAACTATTGACGGAGGTTGGTGCCTTTTACCATGACTACATAGTGAGGAGAGTTCATCACCTTTCTTTTAGTTCACATGCAGATGATTGGTTGATGCATCAATGTGGATTGATGGGGGGCTTATACCATCCATTGTGGGATGAAGAGTTGCCATCTACAGAAGATGGAACTAGAGTCTACAAGTACTCAACTCAATTGTGTATGAGGAATTACTTACAGGGATAGTAGTCAGTTATCCATCATGTTATTATGTATCCGACAAGGTTTGCTACTTCTATGTCACAGAGATTTCACACAGATACATGGTTACAGGATGGTTATGGGAATTTGGAGAGCATGATAATCAGAGTAGCGTAGTGGTCCTCTGTAAAGACTAAGCATAGTGTTTTAGATGGTAGAGTTTGCAAATTTCTAAGAATGATATGGGATCCTGGAAGTTGGTGTTGGGTATCAGAGGCAAATTGCTTGAGGATAAGCAATCTCCAAGAAGGAAGGACTGTAATGTCCCCAAATTTATGATAAAGTAACTTAATTAATTTAATTAATTCAAGTTGTCCAAAAATTAATATTACTTCAAAAGGATGACTTTAATTAATTAATTTTAATTAATATGGAAATAAAATATTAAATAAGTTGGCTTCTTCTAGAAGATTCCTGGGAGCCTTTAAAAGAAGTTGAGGGCAAAGCAATTTATATCTTTTGTTGCTTAAAAATATTTGATGCATTATTGTAAAGATTAAATCTATGATTTGGCTAAATCTCTAAGGACAAAAACCTTCAGCAGATTGGAGAGGAGTTGGATGAAAACCTATCTCTTTTCAGGGGTGGATTCATGACATAATTCACATTGAGCTTATTGATCAGATCTGGGGCTTTAATGGTCAGGTTGTATGAAATCTATATAGATCTGTACTGATCTGTGCAAATCTATACGCATCCATGGGGAGTGTAGAGACCGACATTGGTAGCATCAAAGATTGACATTGGTAGGAAGAGACCGACACCGGCAGGAAGAGACAGACACTAGGAAACTGATGGCGGCAGTTGATCGACCGACGATGGCAGTATAACTGACGTCGGTGACTGTGTTTTGGACACAACAACTTGAGCCATACTAGATCTAAGGTTTATTTCTAGTTTGTGGAAAAATCAAGTTTTTGAGACCATATTTGTATTATTTTTATTTGCATGATATCTGGACTGTATTTACAATTGTTATTTATCTAAAATATATTTGAGGAGAATCTATAGTTCTGTTACAACCATATTTAAGTTCAGATCTTGTGATATATCTGCTGTTACACTCTTGTTGCAATCATTAAGTTATTATCTAAGTTAATACAGACTGGTTAAGCAGTTTTGGCAGTCATCTCAAGGGTTGTTATTAGCATCCTCTTTGTTGGGATATTTTAGCTGCCATAAGCCTAGGTCCTCTTGGCTTGCCTTCATTATATTTGGTATGAAGGTACCCTCTTCATGCATGAAGTATAATCCAAGGCCTATCTACTCTATGAACTTGTAGGGATCATGCTTGAAGTTATCATTTCCCCACTCATCCAAGAGTTATTGGAAGCATATTTTTCCATGTGTCATTCCCAACCCCTTCGTGAGATATTTTTGAATGGGATGTAAACTTTGAAAATGGCTTAAGTGATGAGGTACCCCCATCCCAAGCTTATATATACATGTATCTTCCACATTCTAAAGGAAGGATAAATTTTGAGACTCAATATAGATAGAGACTTTCTGGTTGTTCTAAAAATCATTGTTTCATGACTCATTATCTCCTTTTTAGGTCTGTGTTATAATTTTTATGAATTTTGATCTAACCAATAACTTAGTATATATGGATATATGTAATAGTAGTTTCAAGTAGCTTGTAATTGATTAATAAGGTTTTATCAATTATAATGTGTAGTAGTAATTCAGGTTGATATATTTTCTTTTTTAGTAAAAAGATAGCTAAGTTTCTCTTTGAAATTTGTGTAAAGTCACCATTTGATGTAAATTGAGCCATAAATAGTTGAAGATGCTCTTTGGTATTAGATACAATCTTGAAGTTATGATATAATACAATAGTCTTGATTAAAATTAATCTTTAGTTAATAACTTGAAGCTAATTACATCATATGCCTCAAACCATTCTACTATGTTTGTCAATTTTATGTGCTAAAGTAGCAGTCTACATGAATTAGTTATTTAGTGTTTGTCCTTGTCCTAAAATTGATTAGAAAGGATTCAGGGTATTTGTTTGTATACCTTATTTTGTTCCTTGATGAGTGTCATTTAACTCCTCATTTAATCAATATTCAATTGATGTCTTATCAACCAGGGCTAGTGTCCAAAGCTATCTACAGTAAGGTATGGGATGGTAGATCTAGAAGGCTAATTATGAGGGTGTTTGATTATCCTATTCTAACTTTGACTAAATAAATAAATGTATCCTAAACTATGTGATTCACTCTTTTGATGAACAGCAATAAATCAAATCAATCTACTCTTTTGCTGAAAGTAAAAATCACACTCCTATTTACACTTGCATGGAAAGTAAATTCACACTCCTATTTAACAAAAATAAATTTGCTTCACACATCTGTTGAAAAATAAATCACACTTTGCTTAGAAACAAAATGATTTTGGAATAATAAAATGCTTTTAAAACTATAAATTTATTTTGATGTTTTTATGAATAAATGTAAACATTAACAAGATTCTAATTAATTATAATAATGAGTTAATAAAACATAACATAAATACTATACAAAATTCATGGTTCCAAGGAGAGTGGGCCCTTGCACCTCTCAAACTCAGGAACAAAGATTAATCAATGCTGAAAGCTAAATTATTAATTCATAAAACTAATATGATTACAATCTAGTTAAAACCTGTAATATGCTCATACAAATTTTCCTCTATTATCTGCTCTCTATCTTTTCTAATTCTTTCTATGATGAAAGTCTTACATTTTATACTAATATAATCAACTCAAAATAGGATGCAAAGGAATAATATTCCTTGGTTGATCCATTCATCCAAAAATAGGAGATTAGATTTCCAAGAGATCTAATTATTTCAATGAAATAGATATCCTATCCTATAATATTCCTAAGATCCAAATATATATATATATATATACAACTTTATCAAAATTAAATCCTAAAAAATAGTAGGTGGTTATTTTCCTTATTTGATTCTCACTGGAATGATTTTTTCTTATCCTATCTAGCCAATAGCTTCCTTATTTGTAGCTTCATCCTTACATAATTCTTGGAATTGACCTCGTAGAGTCAAGACAAATGAACCTGCAGAGTCTGTAGAAACAAGACTACAGAGTCTGTTGAAATGAGCCTATAGAGTCCATAGAAATAAGCCTATAGAGTCTATAGAAACAAACATATAGAGTCCATAGAAATAAGCCTATAGAGTCTGTAGTTCTTCTAGATGGAGATCAAAATTGTACGTTCACTATACATTACCTATGTCTTTTCCTAAGTATTCTTTACAACAAAAATCATTAAAACATGCTATGTATTAGACAATAATGACAAATTAAAGGTTTAGTCTTTTGGTTCAATATAAACAAGACAAATATCTATTTTCCATGTAATAGCTATCTAAAAATCTAAGATTTGCATAAGATAATATCCTTCAAGAGATGAATTGAGGGAAATAACATGTCAATAATGATCCACATTCTGAGCTCATCATCGCCCCCAAGCTTTACCTTTTACAAGTCCCATTACAAACATTTATTGGTGTTCATAGCTCTGGCTTTTGCTTTCCACACTCTAAATCAAATCATATTCATAAAATTCATTTGTTATATACTTATCTGAATTTCTTGTAAATCCTTGATGTGCTTGAATAATTTGTTTCTATATATTTAATTGCTCCTCTGATTTTGGAGCCCAACTTTTTCATCCTGGAATAGGTATGATCAACAAAGGGGGTCTATATCTCATGCCAATGCATTTCTACTCTCCCCCAAAGTTTATTACCTCTATTAAGATTTATAAAATTGAGGATGCTCTCCTCATACTCCATCTTAAGTTATTTAGGGACATGACCTCTCATCTTTTAAGAGGCACTAAAAGTTGGTCCCATCTGTTTACACTTATAGCCACCACTGAATCAAAACTCTATCTTGAAAACAAATCAAAATAAATAACACCATCATATAAAGCCTATAAATAATTTGTTTTAACCTCATCATCTAACAAATAATAGTTAAAATTCTATTTGATCAATCTGGGAATAGGAAAGGTTGGTCTGACACATAATCTTGTAGTCTTAGCATGATTTATATAGTCCTCAAATTTGTTTTCCTATGATATTTGATTTTTGAATGTAGAATTTAATGCCCTCAGTTGAACTTATTCTACATGAAGGTTTATAAAAATTTATTGTGCTCATGGTCTCCTAGAATCAAATCATGCAAATAAAATTCACAAAGCAAATCTTGATGATCAAGTTCAACACTATAGAAAATTTCCAAAAATGTTGTTGGTTGTAAAATTTTGTAAGGAAGATGACAAGAGATCCGTAGAAGCTGCCATCTATAAAATTGTTCAAATAAAAATAAACTCTATGTAGGAGAAGGATTCTTACATGCCAAAAGAGATTCCCCTAATTTACATGCATCTTGCAAATTTTCTTCTAAATCTTGGACTTTAGCTTCAAATTCTTTCTTTTCAATTTCCAAGAGTTTGTTTGAAGAAGTTACACCTTTATTTTTTTGTTTAAGTACAGAATACTCTTATTGAATTTGATGTAGTATTTTCAAGGGAGGAATACCTAGATCACTTGTTTGAGAATCGTGGTCAACAAATACCTTAGAAGGAGAAGGTGCAACATCAGGTACTTCATAAGAGTTTACCAAACTCTACAATCTCCTATTTTCCTTCTTCAAATTTTATACATATATCCAAAGATATATTTGTCCACTTTCATGTTCCTTTATTTTTTCCTCTAATCAATGAACTTTTGCTACATGATTAGTAGATGTTGTATCTAATTTTTACACCAACAATGAGTTGAGATGATCCTTGTTCTGTAATTCACTGATCAATTCAAAAATGTTAGCTATTTTTTATTATTTAAGAGCTTGAGCTTGAGAAAGATGCAAAGTTAACTGCATAATAGGATCATTTAGATTAGATGATTCACCTTTCTCATTGGTACATATAGTTTTCCCTTTATCCATTATAGTTTCAACTGGAATAGGTGGTTATTCTGCCATACTTGATTCCTCTACCATATGTGGCTCTTCCTCTAGATTTGGCTCCTCCATTATGATTGGAGAGTTCCTTTTAGAAGAAATTTCTTCAATATCTATAGATGTAGGGGTATTTTAATTTATGGAGGAATGAGATACCATTTTAAGACTTTCCAAAATGTTTACAGCCTTTTTTTTTCTTCATCTATCAGACTGAGCCTTCTCCTTCTTTTAGTCACTCTCTAAGCTATACTCAGTTGGATTTCCTTCTCAACCATCAAACCCTCAGTCTTCTCATGTTCTATAAAAACCTTTCATCTTAATTTTCTTCTTCCTGACAAGGGAATTGGTTGTACTATAGATTCATGAGGTTCTTGTGGAGACCTTAAAACTTTAGGAATTTGAGACCTTGTGATTCTTCTTGAAGAAGAAGAAGAATGAATTTCTATTGAGACTGCAGTCTGTGATTTCTTCCTTGGTGTTATTTTCTTAGCTAATGTAGTAGGTGGAGATGAGTGTTCCTATGGTAAATTTGGGGTTTCTTATGTAAGAAAATTTGAAATTTGTTATGCTATACTATTCTAAAATTCCTCCCAGACCTCTTGTCCTTGTTGAAGGAAGTGATGTTGGATAATGAGATGAATAAGGCCATGATGCCTAAGAGTAGCATTAGGGGTTGTAGACATAATTTTTAGAACACCATTTAAGAAGGATGGGAGGTTAATTTTATACTGAGAGTTTTGACTCCCATGCTTAAGGTGTATTAACATTTTCATGGTGTCTCCCCCTAAAAGACTATGTTGCCCCTCAAAAATGATATACTTGAGTACCCACTTGGCTACAAATTTCTAAGGTTCATGAAGTGAATTTATACTAGTCCCTTTTGATTTTCCCTTGGAATCTATTAGACATGAAGACCCAGTCTACTCATTTCCATTAAAATAACTAATTAAATCACTAAATGAGATTTTGCCTATAGCTCTCATTCCCTCTTATGGAACATGTATAATTTGGCTTATAACTTGAGTTGTAATAGGAATAACAATGCCTTTCACAATTGAAAATTCAAGGGTGAGATTAGTGATGAATTCACTTACCATTATTTCATTGAAACCTTGGAACTTTTCAATGAAAGGTAGCCATCCACTGGCTCTAAACACTACCATAGAAGTTTTGTCTTTATAAAACTTTGCTACATTCTTCAGCTCTGATCTCATCTTCTATCCCATTTCTATGTAGATTTATAGTCAACTTTATTCCTTTAACTCTGATTAAGGTGTAGAACAGTCTTTTGTTGAAATCAATAGGCAAAAATCATTGAGGATTGGTAGGTAACAATCATGGAGGATCTATAGACCAAATTCTATTGAATTTTATAGAAATGAAATGGTTCATATGAAACGCTACAGCTACATGAGTTCATAGTTTTATATGATGACTTAATACAATTAGGCACCACATGTTTCTACAGAGTGTGCCAGCTATTTTGTCTCATTAATATAAGTTGGGTGAAATGATGACATGTCACTTTGATAGTGATAGAGATTCATTACTTCATTTAAAACCTCTTTTTATGACATCCCATAATTATCATAATTGATGACTCAATTGATTATATCAAAGTTGCACACTTATCCATACACCTTTGATAGCTCAGTTGCATGCTTTTTCATTATGGCATGTGTCATGTCATTCCATTTTGGAAGATTCAAATTTGGGTCATCTTTATATAATAAGTTTTAATTAAATCAAAGACAATTAGTTAATTAAACATAAATAAATAAAATATATGTCTTACTTACTTTGACCTTAGATGTATCCTTTGATCGCCATGTGTCCTACACAAATAAGTTTTCATGGATTAGTTTATTGTATAGAGACAAATAATCATAGTGACATGATGAGATTCTCTATTTTTTATTATAAATTTTGTTTTTTTCCCCTTTGGCTAGCCATTACTAGTTTTCTAGCCAAATCCCTTTTTGCAATGCATAGCTAGCCAATAAGCTGGTTTTCTAGGCATGCATTGTCAATAGTGTCCCTAGAAAGATTTTCACTTTGATATATTTTATTTTATTATTTTTTTTTTAGTTTTATTTTGGATTATCAAGGAGCATGTTCTCTAGAAGAAGCAAAGCTCTCCATAATATCTACTTGATCCTTTACATTTTGAACAAATTCTTCTTTATTGAGAGGTTTCTAATAAAGCTTCAATCTATGTCCATTGACTAACATAGATCTTCTACTATAATCAATAGGTATTATCTTAACAGAACCATTTTCATAGACCTCCTCAATCTAATAAGGTCCCAACCACCTTGTTTGTAATTTTTCTTTAAACTATTGAAATTTGGAATCAAACAACAGTGCCCAATCTCCTTTCTGAAACTTCCATTGCTTGATTTGTGAATCATGACAAACTTTTATTTGATGTTGTAATAATTAATTTTTGTGTAGTGCTTCCATCTTCATCTCATCAAGTTGATTAAGCTGTAGGAGTCTTTCTTTCTATATTTCTTCTAATTCAATTCCTACTTCTATAGCTATTTTCAAAGTTTGTAATTTAAATTCAACAGAGAATAAAGGCTTCTTACCATAAACCAAATCACAAGGTGAAAATCCAATTATTGTTTTCCAAGTATTATTATAGGCCCAAATATCTTCTAGTACCTTATCTATCCAATCCTTTCTACTAGAATTAACAACCTTAGTTAAAATGGTTTCCAGTTCTCTGTTAGTGACTTTAACTTACCTATTAGCCTATGAATGGTATGGAGATGTTTTTCTGTGTTGAGTTTGATATACTTGCATGAAGTGCTTTATCATGTTTGACATGAAATGTGGTCCTTGATATGATATTATCTCCCTTAGAGCACCAAATCTTTGCATGATTTTGAAATATAAGTAATTAGCTACCATCTCTTCTCTAGCATGAGTTAATGCTTCCACTTCTGCCCACTTGGTCACATAATCTATACATATTAGGAGATATTATATTCCTTTGCAAGGAGGATCTACAAGACCTATAAAATCAATTCCCAATTTCTCAAATTATTCTAAAACCAATTGAGGATGAGGGTGTAGAGGCATCTCTATTGAAAGAGTAGGTTATCCAATTCTCTAACAAGCATCATAGTGTTTGACATATCTTTTTACTTATTGATGAAGATGAGGCCAATAGTATCATGCTCCCAAGATTTTATGTATGGTTCTTTGAGCTGAGTAATGAACTCCTCCTAGTTCAGCATGACAAGCTTTGATGATATCATAAGTTCTACTATTTGTCACACACCTGTGAAACATATGGTCAGGTCCAAGTTTAAATAACATTCCATTAATCCATGTAAAATAACTTTCTTTGATTAAATATTTCTTTTCTTTTTGTGAAAATTATAGAGGAAACTTCCCCGTGGTGAGGTAATTGGTTATATCAGCAAACCATAGAGATTTTGATGAAATAGAAAATAGTTGTTCATCTGGGAAATCATCTTTCACTAGTTCTTCTTCACCTATAGTGTTTATTCTTGACAAGAAATCAACCACCAAATTAGACTTCCCTAGTTTATCTATAATAATAACATCAAATTCTTGTAAGAGAAACAACCATCTAATAATCCTACCTCCCACAATTAATTTTTTGGTAAGATATCTAATATTTGAATGGTCTGTATAGACAAATACCTTATAGCTTGTTATGTAGTGTTTGAAATTGTTAATTGCATAGACTACAACTAGGAATTTCCTCTCAGTTGTGGTGTAATTTCTCTAAGTAGGTGTCATGATTTTGCTAATATAATATATATCATGCATGTTACCCTCTTCATTTTTTTGTCCAAGGATTGCTCTTAGTGATGTGTTGGAAGAATCTATGTATATATAGAATGGCTTAGTCCAATTTGGTCCTCTCAATACTAGAGCAATAAAAAATTTAGCTTTAATGGTTTCAAAGGCCTACTGGCAACTATCACTCCATTCAAATGTACTATCTTTTGTAAGCAAGGCAAACATAGGGACAACTATTTGGCTAAAATTATCTATGAAGCATCTATAGTAACCAACATGTCCCAAATAATTCTTAATTTTAGTTTGTGTTTGTGGGATGGGTAAGTTGGAGATTATTTTGACTTTCTTTGGATCTACTTGAATGCCTTTTATAGAAATATGATGTCCCAACACTATTCCTTCATCCATCATCAACAAACATTTCTCATGGCTCAAATATAATTGATGTTCCTCACATTTTATCAATACTCTTTCCAAGTTGGTAAGATCCTCTTCATAATTTCCACTATAAAAGGTGAAATAATCCATATATACTTCAACACAATCATTTATAAGGTTAGAGAATATTGCTAGAACTACTCTTTGGAAGGTTGTTGGAGCATTACAGAGTCCAATTAGAAGTACTCAGTAAGCAAAAGTTTTCCAAGGGTAGGTAAATGTGGTTTTATCTTGATCTTTAGCTACTACCATTATCTGGTTATACCCACTAAACCCATCTATGAAATAAAAATATCTTTTTCCTTCCAAGTTGTCATAAACTTGATCAATGAAAGGTAAAGGAAAGTAATCTCTTAGTGTTGCTTTGTTCATTTCTCTATAATCTACACATACCCTTAATTTTACATTTTTCTTGGGCACAATTTCTGGAGGTGAAACCCACTGGCTATCTAAGATGGGGTAAATAAACCCAACTTCCAACAACTTTTGGATTTCTATTTTGACTATTTCCTTTAATGTTGGGTTTATTCTTCTTTGTGATTGTCTGACTGGTTTGATAGATTTTTTGTAAATGTGATGAGTGCATATGTTGGAGTGAATTCCCTTCATGTTGGTATAATCCTAAGCAAAAGTCTTAGTATGTCTTTCCATTACTTCAAAGAGTTGATCTTCCTCTTCATTTGTTAACCAACTATTGATGTTTAAAATCTTTCTAGGTAATACCATGACTAGTTTTGTACCTGGGTAGTTGGATTCTATTTTCTTAAACTCACTAATAAATGAGTTCAAAAGATATGGATGAGGAAGTATCTTATGAAACATGGTTACATTATTAACAAACTCTTTTCCAGGAGGAATCAATCTTGCTAAAGAAGAATGTAATGCATCTAAGAAATGAGTTTGCTATTGTTCTACCAATTTTCACACACTTTTCTGAATCAATCCATGATCATATGGTGAAGAAACAATAGAAGAAGTAGAAGTGGAGGTTTCATAATTTTTTGTTTGACCCAAGAATCCTAAACTGAGGTAGTCTGTAGTTTTTAGACTAGTCGAGTCCATAGCTTTTAGACTGACAAAGTCTGTAGCTTTCAGACTGGCAGAGTCTGTAGATTCTAGGTATATGTCTCCATTCAATTATTCTAAGTTTTTTTAAACTATGATCATAACTAATGAGGAAATATTGTTTAATATGTTGTTTGATTCATCTACCCAAAGTTCTTGTATGCAATTTGTTGATGGTTTTGTAGGAGGATACAAAGAGATGCATTTGGACTTTATCCCATTATAAATGGTCATATCTCTTGACCTATAATCAATTAATGTTGCTACAGTAGCCAACCATGGTCTACCTAGGATTATGGGATACTTGAGATTCTTTGTTTTACATTTCAAGACCACGAAATCTACTGGATATTCCCAAGACTCTATTGATACTGCAACATTTTCTATAGTCCCTTCTTGTTTAGTTACATATTGGTCTACCATTTGAAGAATGGTAGTTGTGGGTTGTATTTTCATAAGAGATAATGCATGGAGAGTATCAGTTGTCATGACATTAATTTTTGTTCCCAAATCTACCAAGATGTTATGAATTTCTTTACATTCAATTGTGACTGTGATCACTGGGCTTCCTAGATCTACATATTTTGTAACTAATAGTTTTCTTGCTAATAAATTAGCAACTTTTCCATCAACATGAATGGTTCTTGAATATTTTACTTTCCTCCCAGGTGTCTTGATACAAAGTTTTTTTATGATCTTGTTTAATTCAAGTATATCCCTAATATCTTGTAGTAGGGGTACCTCAATATTGATCTTTTGCAACTCATGAACCAAGTTTGATTCTGGTTTAATATCAATTTCTTTTAATCTTTTGGGAAAAGGAACTACTAGGGTAGTAGTTTTTTCTTTATTTGCTTGAGGGATCATTTTGATTTTGGCCTCTCTAATGTTTAATTGAGATGATTCTATTTTTTCATTTTCATCAGGTATCTCAGAAATGAGAACTAGAGGTTTTTATATAGTTTTCCCTAATTTTAAATGTATGCCCGAACACTCAATAACTCTAACATTGATTGTTTCTTCCTATTTATTAACATAAATAGGTGTTGGTTGTTTATTTTTTGGATTTTATATTGGTTGTAAAAGCATTGAGGGTTGATTGATTTATCCTTGTTGCTAAATAACTAGGGTTGACATAATAGTTTGATATTAAAGTGGTCTTCTTGGTTGGGTGAATTGTGGCTATGGGTTCCACTACTGATTCCATTATTGATATGTTTGTGTCATCCATTGCTATTATGGGACCCATTGTTGCTATGGCTGTGGCACCATCCATGGGGGTGTTGGCATCCAATATTATCCTACCCATAGATTTTGAATTGATGGAATTTAGGGTTGATTCCAAAATAGTGAAGGAACTGAAACATTCCATGGTACTATCCATGGATTAACTAGATTTCTTACATTAAACTATTCTCGAGCCTAGTTTTTTGGGGCAAAGTTTTATCTCTAAATATAATTTACTTCTTCAGTAGACTGGACTTGTGTTTTCATTTGATTCTTTAAAATAGGTAAAAGGGTATAATGTTTGTTATCATGATCTATTGCATCACAAATCCCACATGATAAAATATTGGTTCTATCTAGGGGGTAGTCTCTAAGGGTGTGTTTCTGTCTACACCTAAGACAATAGATTGCTAAGGGTTCTATTGCATTTGCCTTAGCTTGAAGGCCATCCAAAGTAATATTTAGTGTAATTAGGATATATGTCTTTAGATTATAAAATTATTACATTAACTTACCCACTTCATTATATTTCCCAAATATTTCTTTCCTAATTCTAGGTTTAAATCAAGAGTAGTTGGTATAAAGCTCAAAAATTTAATCGAAAGCCAACTTATTTATATCTCCATGTCCCATAAGATTTAAGGCACCTCTAGTATCTTCATCCAACCCTTTCAATAAAACCAAATTTTGAATGTCTTTAGTGAGTGGATAATTGCTTCTTTTATGAGTGAACATTAATCTATCCAAATAATCCTCTAAAGATTCATCCTCATTCTATTTGATTTTGAAGAAATCCTCTTTTCTTTCTTGCACTCAATAATAATTTTGGTATTTGTTCAAGAATTCTATTTTCATGTCATCCCATGTTCTAATAGAATTGTCAGGTAAACCCATCAACCATCTCATAGATGTATCTTTAAGTGTAGAGGGAAATAGTTTTAATTTTTGGCTATCTATTGTGTAATCATAGGTTTGACATAGCACCTTAAACTCAAACAAGAATTGATCAGGATATTCTCTAGATCTTCACCAAAAATTTGGTAGATTAGCTAGTGAAATATTTTTCATGGGGGTTTGATCATTAGGATCTAAAACAATAGGAAAAGAGAAAGTCCTTCCTGGTTGTGTAATTTTTTGATTTTGTTGGAGACCCATTTCTTATTTTGATGATGTTTCAAAGTTAAGATGATCTTCCCACTAAATATTTGTGGTATTATTTATGGTTTGTTTAAAATTCTCAAAATTTTCTTTAGTTACAGATTTTTTAAATGCTTCTTCTAAATCCTTGGCAACTTCTAAATAGTGTCTTCCTGCAAGAGATTGATCCTGAGGAATCTGTCCTATGGGGCTTGCTTGTGGCAATGGCCTGGTTTCTATCTAAGTTTCAAAAGATTCTTGAAAATAGGTTTCACTTGTAACTTCTGGTTCACTACTTAGGGATGTTGAAGGAGTGTCCACTTGTGTTCTTAGTGGAAAATTTGGGATGAATCATCCTTTAGAATCTCTAGGATGGTACATCAATTTATTGAATTTTTATGGGATTTTATGGGTTTTTATAATGTTTTCTATTTTTCACTCTAGATTAATAATTATTACCTTATTAACACCTTATGTTCCCCAATAATGATGCCAAAAAATGATGAGTTTCATTTAACTCATTTAATCAATATTCAATTGATGTCTTATCAACCAGGGCTAGTGTCCAAAGCTATCTACAGTAAGGTATGGGATGGTAGATCTAGAAGGATACTTATGGGGGTGTTTGATTATCCTATTTTAACTTTGAATAAAGAAATAAATGTGTCTTAAACTATGTGATTCACTCTTTTTATGAAAAGGAATAAATCAAATCAATCTACTCTTTTTATAAAAGTAAAAATCACACTCCTATTTACGCTTGCATGGAAAGTAAATTCACACTCCTATTTAACAAAAGGAAATTTGCTTCACATGTCTATTTTAACAGAAATCACACTTTTCTTAGAAAGGAAATGATTTTGGAATAAGAAAATGCTTGTTAAACTATGAATTTATTTTGATGTTTTTATGAATAAATGTAAAAATTAACAAGATTCTAATTAATTATAACAATGAGTTAATAAAACATCACATAAATACCATACACATTTCCTAGTTCTAAGAAGAGTGAGCCCTTGCTCCTCTTGGACTCAGGAATAAAGATTAATAAATGCTGGAAGCTAAAGTATTAATTCATAAAACTAAAATGATTACAATTTGGCTAAAACCTATAATATGCTCATAAAAATTTTCCTCTATTATCTTCTCTCTATCTTTTCTAATTCTTTCAATGATGAAAGTATTTCATTTTATACTAATATAATCAACTTAAAATGGGATGCAAAGGAATAGGATTCCTTGGTCAATCCATTCATCTAAATATAGGAGATTGGATTTCCAAGAGATCCAATTATTCTAATGAAATATATATCCTATCCTATAATAGTCCTAAGATCCAAATATATATACAACTTTATCAAAAGTAAATCCTACAAAATAGCTAGTAGTTATTTTCCTTATTTGATTCTAGCTGGAATGATTCTTTTAGATCCTATATGGTTACCAGCTTCCCTATTTGTAGTTTCATCCTTACAAAATTCTCAGAATTGACCCTGTAGAGTCGGGAGGAACGAACCTGCAGAGTCCATAGAAATAAGCCTATAGAGTCCATAGAAATGAGCCTATAGAGTCCATAGAAATAAACCTATAGAGTCCATAGAAACAAACCTGTAGAATATGTAGAAACAAGCATGTAGAGTCTATAGTTCTACTAGATGGAGATCAAAATTGCATGCTCACTATACATTGCTTGTGTCTTTTTCCTAAGCATTCTTTACAACAAAATTCACTAAAACATGCTATCTATTAAACATTAATGACAAAGTAAAGGTTTAGTCTTTTGGTTCAATATAAACAAGACAAATATCTATTTTCCATGTAATAGCTATCTAACAATCTAAGATTTGCATAAGATAATATCTTTTGAGAGATGAATTGAGGGAAATAACATATCAATAATGAGCCATATTCTGAGCTCATCATTCCTTTACTTTATCTCATTTTTATGGTTTATTTTAATTCTATCCACCTTAAGATAAATCCATCTCCATCACCATTCCATTCAACCCAAGTAGATCTAGGATCCCTATCTATATCTAAACCATCCAGGTTAACAGTTGCATTGCTCATAGTTATTCCATCATAGGTCACTTCAAGACCCAATACTTGAAACTCATGCTTCATAGTGAAGTTAATCTTCATTGAGATCCCAAAATGTAAGAGGTTACCTTGTAAATGTTTTCTAGTGTGTATAAAATCTAGAATTACAACTTGTTCATCCATAATTACAAAAGTAATAATGGGGTGGATAATAACTTGAGCATATTTTCCCAACCCTTGTCCAATATTTTACTTATAATTCTTTAAGTGGTTAAATCCAAAACCATATTGATTGAAATTTATTGATGAGTTAATTGAATGTCATATACAATATGATATAGTATTGTAACTATTTGAAATAAGAAGGCCATGAGTTTGGACATTACTAAGTTTTAACCATGTACATATGTAATTAATAACATCTTAGAATGTAATAAAATATCTTACAAGAAATATCACAATCATATGTAGCATATGAAATAAACATTCATTGATTTAACCAATTATGAATACATTACAATATAAATTAATCAATGATAATGAATATGAATATAATAAAATAAAAAATAGGGTATAAGGATGATATAGGCAAGTGTTTGATTGATTGTGTAGGATCTCAAATATACTTTCTCATTCATTAATTAGTGTCAACCCAATGTTTTAGAATACTAAATATAGAGGGAAAACTAAGCATATAGCCCACTAAACTCATTTTTTAGGGTATGACAAGAGTAAATTCATTGGGTGATATGATCCTCTCATATACAACACAAATAAAATAACTAAAATAGTATTCATATGGTATAAACAAGGGACCCTATGTGTTTCTGATATACCATGAGATACATGAAAACTAAATCTATGTTTAATGGTGTACAATGGCTATGAGTATTGGGGTAGAACATTCATGCCATGATGTTTGTGAAATAGATCACCACATATCCTATAATTATAGTCACTAAGTATTTTTAAAACTATTGGAACACTATTATACCAAAAGCACAAGAAAATAGAAAATAAAAACAAAATATTTTTGTGTATACATATCAAAAAGTTTCAATTCAATGTCAGAAGAAAGAGATTCAGTGTTGAATCTATCCAAGGTTATAATTTAATTTATTTAGTGTTATGTTATTAGGGAAACCTTAACAGGACCCCTTAAATTTTATACTCCTTAAATTTTACCTTAATGTTGTTTTACCTTAATGCTCCTTGATCTTGCTACCCCACAGATCAACTGATCTTGCTCTTTTGCACACATTACAATATAGCCCCATGGGTCTCTTAAATAGATCCCAAACCAAACAATAATTAGAAAATCAGACTCAAGACTAACATTAGTCTTTACATGCAAACTGACTGTTCATCTAAAATTAGAATAGTTTTGGAAACACACAGGTGACCGATGTCAGTTCCTGTCTGGCTGATGCCGGCCGACCATAACCGATGCCAGTTACTATATAGCTGAAGCTAACTAATGTTGGTTGACCGCTAACTGATGTCGATTGGCCATGACTGATGTCAGTTACTGTGTAACCCAACAACCTCCACATTTGCACATTGGTGAAGCTGTTAGCTCCACAACTTAACAATTTTTATATCCTCTATCATATAAAATAATATTTTTAGCCTAAAATTAAGTTTTGAAAATAGTTTTACCTAAATCCTAGCTTGGCAACCATTAATGGCCATAAAGGGGCTTAAATCTCCCATAACACTATTTCAACAATTGCATGGGTTTAATACCACTTAGAGAATTTATGTTTACCTAGGTACCTACAAATTAAGCTCACAAACCTTTGTATCATGATAAAATTTTAAAATAAAAAATTATAATTGTGCTTAAATCTTGAAGACCCCATTAATGGTTATCATCTAGGGGTGAGGAAGGTGGAGAGGGATAAATATTGGCAAGTCATTCTCCAATACTTCCTCCCCCTTTTTCAAATATTATTCTAAACCTTAAATGAGGGGTTAAAAAATTTTATGGGACCACATAAGGATTCTTAGGGGTTTTACACCCTATCATGGTTTGATGGTTAAGACTGATTAGATCTAATAGTGGAGATGGGTTAATCCATCCTTAGGGGGATTAATTGAGATATTTTAGACCCATATGGAGGTCTTATGTGGAGTATATGATTTTTTGTGATCACATTATTTTAATTTAAGTCAATAATATATTTTAGATTATGACTTAAGTGTGAACTAAGCCCCATGATTGTTTAAATTTCCCATAGACATTTTTGAGCACCATAGAAGAGTTCATTATAATTATTTAAGCCAATGGTTTTTTGAACCCACCTCACCTTAATTGAGCATAATTTTTGGTCCCTAGGGCCATGGGACTTACTAGGTTATCTTGGCAAACATTAGGATTTTTGAGAGACTTTATGTTGATTTGATAAAGTGGGACTAGCATGGTAGCATAAATTCCATGTAGACACATGCACATTGGAATCTATTCCATTTAGGCATGTGTGATTGAAAATATCATTATGGGCATTTTCCCATGTATTTGGCCAACTATTGACAATGTAGATGTGTATAATGTGCTTTGGACATTATAAAAAATCATTGGTCTATTTTTTTGTGTTTTCACTCATGTCATTTTTTGGGGCATGACATAAAGAGTAGTCAAAGCATTATATGGTCATACACAAGGCACTTTGGGCCAAATAGTGTGACCTCTCCAAGTTGGGGAGCAATGATGACTCCATTTATAGTCTTGCCAAGTATAGGGGTCCTCAATATATTATTAAGGAATTGTTATATACAAAATATTCATGAAATACCATCTACAGTGTATAAATGACTCAAGTACATATATTGTAATAAAGTGGTCAAAGTTTAATGAATTTATTAGTGTAACTTCTAGAGTTAGTGGTAACACCACCTCCTCCCCCACCACCACCAAATTTGGTTATGGTACCTTTTCAAGAGAACTATAAAAATAAAATTATGGAACCTACTCCAAAGTTTACTACATAGATAATCAATGAACCCATTCAATAGAATAATGTAGAGTCATTTGTTACACGTACATAAAATATATATACAATCAATTCAATGTAAAATGGTATACTTTTTTAAGTAACAAGCTTCATATAAAATAATTACTCAAGGTTCAAAAAATTATAAATCTCCTAAGACAGTTATTGGGAAGTACAAAGTGTTTAATAATGAACATAGGTAATGAAACCTCATATTATACAATAGAATCCACCAAGTCCTAAACCTAATCCAATTACATACATGACAATAGATTATATAAATAAATTATTAGGATAGTTATAATATAACACTAGATGCCTTATCAGATTTAGATACACCTACATGTAACAATTTTCAAAAATAAAAAGGCATCTTCAACAACTATGATTGAAGCACACATTATGGTCCTAAAATTACTAGGATCATAAGCTAGTTCCATTAAAAAATATAAAAAACTGAAAAAAACAATCAATTATTTCAAAAAAATTAAAAATTAATATTAATAAAAATACAAGAAGATTCAAATTATTATAAAAATAAAATAAAATTAGGAATTAAACATGACATGACATGATATTTACTTCTTTACATAAGTTATTTAAACAAAATTTTAGTAGATTATAAATTATATTTATATACATACATGTATTTGATGAGTTATATGAGTGTGATGTAGGACATACATTATATATACATTCTTACATGCTAGACTGTCTTCTACCTAGTGATCATGCCTACACTAAGGGCATTATTTTCTACATGTTACAATATAGCAAGTTATATATTTATATGAACTCAAATACAATATCGAGATACATATCTTACAAGTGTCTCACTAATTACTTATATTTAAAAATTTGAAATATGAATATCCTACCTCACCATAATGTGACTGATATATATATATATATATATATATATATATATATATATATATATATATATATATATATATATATATATATATATATATATATATATATATATATATATATATATATATATATATATGGATGGATGGATGGAATAGTCTAGTTTTTACTTTTTTTATGTTCCTTCAGTTTTGTTTACTTTATCGCATGACATGATAGATATTTTTTATTAATTGTGTGTGAACCTTGGACCTTGTGTGTGAAAATTTCATGAACATATCTGAGATTTGTGTTTTGTATGTGTGACATTTGAATATGCCCATTGCTTTTGGCCCTTGGTCTTATGTGTGAAATCTTTGCATATGTGACATTTAAACATGTCAATTTTATGTGGCCCTTAGCATTATTGTATGACATTGTGTGTTAAAATTATTTGAGCTTGATTAGTGGTGTCATAATCTATATCATGCACTATTATTATGTAGTCTACTCCAGATATGGTTACTTTAATTCATGCCTCATTGTTAAATCTATCTGGACATAAACAATTATATGTCTCACATTCAATATGTTACATATATGCTTAAAATTATAATTACATTTTCTATGATAAAATATTATACACACAATTAAATTATGTTACATGATTATATATTTATCACATGAATAGTTAATTATTCTTTTGAGATGATTGAATTATAGGCTACATCTCTCATCTCAAATAAAGGCATCTTAGTGGGCTTATAGTAGAGATCCAAATCTCCATGAACATACAAAAATAAGATTTTAGAGTGAGTGTAGGGTTCAAATATATAAAGTGTAGGTTTCAAATATTTAAAAAAATTTAAAAATAAAATTCCATAATGAAGTACAAATGTTAAAAGATTCAAAGTAATGCAAAATAAGATTTTGGAATAGAGTACAAATTTCAAAAGGTTCAAATAACTTCAAAAATCAAATAAATGGAAAATGTTTGAAAATTTATATAAATTATGGAGGCATATGTAATGCATATTCACTCATTATTTAAATAATCAAAATATAAAATTATACACACTTGAATACATAATCAAACAACTGTAAGGTCAAAATTATAGGTTACAAATATAGTTACAATTGATCATATAGGTGTTGAGAATCCTACATCACTTGACATAGTTCAAGGGGGAATGATAAAAATTCATTATCATGCTTATTAAAATTAAAAAATTTCAAATTTTCAAGGTGTTAAAAATCATGATACTTACTCATGCAAACTTTTAAATTTCAATGTTTCAAAGTTGTAGAAAGTATGGTACTTGTTTATGCACATTTTTAAAGTTATAATTTTCAAATTAAAAAAGTTACAATATCAAAGGAAAAATATTCATTTAAATTAAAATATATGATCAATGAATTAATGATAGGGGCATAAATATTATTCATTATCTTTTGATCCTGCACATAGAATCTAGATCATTTACTATAGTGTGATTCAATATGTGTGGGTAATGTACATTGGGGTTTAATGATGATACATGACATTGGAATTTATCACATAAAAATAATCATGTCGTTACATATTATATTGAGGGAAATTTATATTTGAGTCTCATCATGCCCATTTTTTTAATTCATAAACATACATGATACAGCCATTTTGTAAAAAACCAACCATAAATAAGAATGGATTCAAATCCATTATAACACAAATATGAAATTCCTATTACTTCAATTATTCCATAAATGGTGCAATATATTAAATAACATGTCAAAATATCTATTCATTCAGCCACATGCTAAAGAGCTCATTCAATGGATTATGCACATAATCACTATATTATGATGTTGAGATGGACATCAAAACTAAACTTAGTGAATGCTAACACAAATGAATCCAAGTGTATACTTTAGAAAATAAATTGGCCTTGCCATCTTCTCTTTGTAATCATAAGGTCCATTCTTTCCACATGTCATTCCTTTAATGATGAAGCTTTCAAATAATTCACAACTTCATAAAAAATTATGTTGACTAATGTCTCCATTAGTTTAGTGAGATGGTGACACATATATATATCTCCCAATTATCTATTTGACTAATATTAATTATAGAATAGAGATTACTAAAGTTACCCCTAAGTTAACAAGATGGTGGCACATGGATGGTTCTTGATGATTTGATTTTCTAACATTAAATGTGTAATGGAGCCTACTAATGTTACCCTTGGGTTAGCAAGATGATGACGTATGGATAGATCTTGGTGATCCACTTTCATGGAATCAATTATATAATGGAGCATGATGACAACACCCCCATGTTAGCAAGATGGTGACATGTGGACAACTCTTGGAAATATGCTTCCCTGACATCAACTATATAATGAAGCCTATTAATGTTAACCTTGGGTTAATAACATGGTAACATGTGTATAGATCTTGATGATATAATTTCCCAACATCAACTATATAATTGATCATGCTAATATCACCTCTAGGAAAATCATAAAAACCACAAAAATGACTAAGGTAAAATAGCTACAAAAAGACCTAACTAAGAGGCATTTAAGGCAAAGTCCAAAAATATGAATTAGTTGAAAATGAAAATATAACTAAGGCTAAAAATCTATAGTATGAAGACTTGATGATATGTTTAGGTAGATCTAAAGAATAAACTCAAAAAACATCTTCGATGAAGGCAAATAGACTAAAGCTAGGCAAAATGAATATTTTAATAAATTTCCACCATTAATGTAAATAAATCTAAGCCTTCCTTCCTCAAAATGTATTTGATATGATAAAGGATCTTGCATTCACATAAATGATAAACTTGACACTAAACCAATATTCTTATTCATTTAGTCAACTAGTTGAAGTTATATGGCAAGCTCAACCAAGCCAAATGCTTATTAAGGAACTACTCAATCCAGTGACCTAACTAATATATCCCTTAGAATATAAGAATTTTAACATTAAAACATAGTCCCATTCATTCCATTTAAGAGGAATATCAAATGACATTGATTTTCTATGAATAATAAATAACTCATCAAAGAAATATTATCAAAACCTATTCTTTCATTAATTCTTTACAAAGGACACCTTAGTAAAACCTAAAGACTTCATTCCTTTTTATAATTATAAAAATAGATATAAAGTATAATAAATTTATTCTTTTAATATGAAATGGTATTAATAAAGTTAATGTTTACATTAGTTTTTATTCATCTCCTAAGTATCAAATAATTCTTCCACAAGATATAATCTCAAACCAGAATAAAATCAATATTTAATTTATCCCTACAAGATATATTATTATTCCCCATGACAATATCATATCTATTTATTTAATTTCTTCTCATATTTAGATAATTTTTTTTCATTATATCACATCACATTTAGATCATAAAGACAGACAATGCTTATTTGATAAGCTTCTCGTAACAGAGATTTAAGCAAAAGAACCAAACTATCAATATGTATTAAAGGGCCAACCTAGCTAAGGAATATTTCCTTACATAATGGATCCTTCCTAAGGATATATAGATATAATATATACCATTTAGTTACATCTTAGTTTATCAAAGGGGTTTGAAATAAAGATAATAGAAGTCTTTACCCATAACTAGGTCATTATACAAAATACTATATTTCATAAAAATAATACAAGTAGGATGGTTGTAGTTAACATTTATCAATACAAGAGATGTCATATATATTATAAATAAGCATGAGGCAAAAATATATGCTTGATTTAATAATATAAGAACACTTATTCATTATCAATGGTCCTCATTCTCTCCAAGAAACTGTAGGCCATTTAAAGGAAGGCTCACCACCTAAGCTTTTATAATTATCAAGCTACTACTCTAAACATCCTTGAGCTAGATACTCTCATCTTTGAGCATGTTTAAATCACTTGGAAAAGGCATAGGTGGATATATAAGTAATATTACTATCCTCAAGAGAATAAGCATTCATCCACCTACAATCCTATTCTAGATTTTTACCTAGGGAAACTCTCAGTCCCAAATACAATTTTAACAATCATTCAATGAACATTAAAATGAAGCTAATCATTTATAAAAAAAAATGAAAAGGAAATATTTAGAAACATAAACAAGGCCATCCATTTGATTAGATGTAAATAGGATACCTCACTTAAATTATTTCATCCAATAGTCATAGGGGGTTAGATAATCTGCCACCATACCTCAACATGGGAGGTCTTAAAAATATACCACCATGATATTTATGGGAGGGGAAAGTATTCTATCACCATGCTTTAGATAAGAGGTTTGAAATTATGCCACCATGAATATGTTTCTCATAAATAACCAAAAAATTATGTCACAAAAACATTACACACTCAAAAAAGAAGCTGAAACACTCAAGTCAAGCAAGGAGGAACACGACCTCTCTAAGGACCTTTAATGGGTAAGGAACTACATGGAAACCAATGAAAAACCATGGTAAGACAATAAAAAAGATAGAATAAGATAAGTGGTATTATTATCCTTAAATATAAATAATTAAATAAAGAATAAAACTATTTTCATTCAAAGGAAGAAGTTGTAAAATAAGTTAATAGAAAGCCCACATAAGTTCTTCAAGACCTCATGAGTGCTATCCTTAAATTATCTAAGATTAAACTCTCTTAAATAGCTCTTAATACTCAATACTCTCCTATTTTTCTCTCTCTTATACTTAGTATATCCTCATTTAAAAATGGCTAAAATTCCTCACATAAAGTGTTTGACTTCGACATATAAACATCTTAGAATGTTACATCCTGATTCTTCACTAGGAAAAAATGTTGGATTATCCATGGATATCTATAGTTAACTTGGATATTTTTAATTAAATTTAAATATATAATATTATGAGGAAATAGGATATTTCTCATATTATATGATCATACTACTATGGGTTAGCTATAAGTATATGTTTAGTTTACAATCATGTTAATTTATCATTTCATCTTTATTTTTGATGAATGTATATTATGATTGTTATGGTATAACTACCTATTTTATTGTGAGATTTATGCAAGACAATCCATCCCTTAAAGTATAATAGAGGGAAAACATCATCAAAGAGGGTGACATATATTGAGCTGTCAGATGACTATAGTGAAATTTCTTAGTACCCTGCACACACCACATATAGACAACACATGTTAGATTCAAAATGAATGGTTATCAAAGTATGTTTAATTCCATTTTCATTAGATATTCATCTATACTTTGGTTTCTATGATAGTTTAATGGTTTTGAAAATTATCTTGCATATGGCCATGACTATTTTTAGATTCATTTTATTAGACCAGTTTAGATTATTAGTCCATAATTTAATCATTAAACTATCATGATAATTCTAAAATATAATAATATAAATATACTAATTATTTTAGATTAAAATAAAAGGAAAGCAGTAAAATGGAAAAGAGAAAAGTTTTATTTAAATCCCATAATTTGGGAAATAAGGAAAAATAAATTAAATCAAAAAGAGAATATTTAAATTAAAATGGGAAAAAAATAAAAAATAAAATAAAATATTAAAACAAAAGGAATAAAGCAAAATTATTTATTTAGAAAAAAAAGAAACTTTTATTTAAAAATAGCTACACCCTTCTTTATATATATACATGGAAAGAGTTTGTAGAATAGGATAATCTATGATATTATTGGGGAAAAAGATCAAAAAGAGGAATTAAGGGGCATAACATGGGAAAAAGGTACAAATTTTCAACAAGTATATTACCAAGCAGGTGTTGCATTTTAATTTCTAGCATGTATAATCTATGTATAAAGTTGGTAGTTGTATATTTTGATTTCCAATATGTTGGTTCAATTTTTTTTTAATGTATTTCCATTTTAAAACTATTATGAAATTAATATACATCCTTGGAGAGAGTTATTTAGGCTCCCTCAAACTAAGCCATAATATTGGGACAACCCCAAGCTGTGGGTAACCTATGATGGGGTTGAACCTCCAGAGAAGGTTAGATTCCTTTTAATGGATCACCTTAATTAATGATATAGTAGGGAAAAGGGTTATGAATGGAGAAAGGGATCATAATAAGGATAAAAAAGTGACACACCAAATAAAAATGGGAAACTCCCATAAGCTTGAACCCACACTAGATTAGCACAAGACAATGCTAGCTCACACAACTTCATAGACCAGTTGAATGCATAAGTGTTTCATGGACTAGGTTCAGGAAGAACACTAATCTAGACCTAAAATATATTTAAAACATCCTAAATGAGGTTATAAGGGAGGATTATTAATGAGGAAGATTCTTCTTCACACAATTTCATCATGTACAACTCACTTAAGACATATCCAAGGCAAGAGATAGGTAAAGAAATTCTATTATTACATCAAGAGGTAGATAATATATATTCTTGATAGGGTTTAGCCTAATCAAGATAAGAATATTTTGAAATATCTTAGAGAGTCCCCTGATACTCCAAAAAATGAGAATTCTTATAAATGGGAAAGAATGGGTGATATATAGAAAAGGGGAAGAGAGAAGAGAGGGAACACATTAACCAAGAACAATCAATGAGATTCCAATTTCAATGAATGCACAACGACATTTTAATCCAATCAATATTGATCCTTAATCTACAAAAAAACTTTCATTTTCTCCAATTAGTCTGCAAGTTTTTCTCATTCCCTGAGAGATCCACTAGAAGACAAAGGTCTATTTTGTAGATAATGAGTCATGATCCTTTCAAAGAAGAAATATCCTTAAGATATAAACAACATTGAATGATTTAAATACTTTTATAACCACCAAATCTATTTTATTTTATCTTCCATTCCATCTTCCACTTGATTTCATTATTCATGAGAAGAGAATCTTCATATCTATAATTCTGACAGAGCCATCACCATGTTTGATTTTAGCAGCTGTAGGTACCTATTTTTTGAAAATATAACTTTTTCTAAATATTAGTAACTTTAAACCTACCCCTAATCCAACTCCAATTTATTAGTTTTCCTATAGTCATTATGTAATGAAAATATATAGGTTGCATAGTCTCATTCTTGGAATATATTAAGTTCAAACAAACCTCATTATGTCTCTAAACATTGTGGAATCCAAGGAATCATTATCTACATATATATTATTTAAAGATAAAAGATCATAGTCATGAAAAAATTATATAATCCCAAAATATGGGATTTTTAAGTTCTAAATATTTGAACTATAGGTCAAAACTATGCTTTAATGGTGATGGAACTTCATCATAACTATCTTGACTATATCACTACATCTTATGCTTAATGGTGATTGACTGAGCTCTAATGGTGGCATAGACCTTTGAGATATTTTATCTAGTTCAACTTGATTTTAATTCATTCTCCATTTTAAGTCCCTAGCTTTTGAATTTTGATATCAATTATCGATCTTGATCTAGGCTTCTCATGTTGTGCCATATGTTAGCTTTGCATTCATCCCATAAGATACTACTAAATATTTTACCTATCACTTGTTTCCTATCTCCATTTTCATGTTTGGATCATTTACCATTTATTTACCTAATAGTTTCCATGGTCATCACACTTGGTAGCTTCTCATTTATCTTCAAGATTCACTAACTTGTTGACCTCTTACTCACCATCGATCTGCTTTGGTATGAAGAATCATGCACCATTGATATACTTAGGCCCACTACCCTTATTATTTGATGAAAAAATTATATATCCATTCAAGTACCTAATATATTGACACTTTTTACCTCCACATTCATCTTAAGATCTGTTGACCTTTAAACATGATGCTCAGTGTTGATCTTTGATGCATAATCAAACATGCATTATTGGATCTTAAGGACCCACTGACTCATTATATCATCACTCAACATTGTATCTTGATATGGGTACCAAATATATTTACACTTATCAACTACATGTTTAACCTTGGGACATTTGAATTTAAATGGTTATTTACCATAGCTTTAACTTGACATCCCCGTATATGTCTTACTCTACAAGTCTAACTTTAAAGGCTTATATATTAAGATAACAAGCTCATAAAGACACCAAATTTTTAGAGTGTGATTTAGGTATGAATAAATTAATTTACATGTGATATTTTGGTCTGAGAGGCTTTCTAATCATACTTATAAAATGCACAATCAAGCTGACTAGTCCATTCATCTATGATGTGTGATGATGGTCTGGTTCTTGTAGACTTGTTCTTGCCATTTTATGATTTTTTAAATCTTTGAAGAACCATTTGAGATTTTGATAAAACATAATTTATATAATATAAATTTGATGAACACTATGGGAACCTATTGGATCTTCTTCCCTTGCAACACTATACCTGTTTCAAGACTTGATTTTTAAAGGTCAATAAAATAAACTTTAAACTTGATTAAAGTGTTTTAAAATATTTTTAAGTGAGATTTGATATTTTAATCTATCATAAAATCTACTCATCCTATCTATCCAACTATAATCTAGGTATGTGGGCCAAATTAGCCAACATTTCCAGTGACTCAGAGGGGTGCATACTTGTTATGTTTGAGAGCCCAGACTTGTTGCCTTATTTGATCCATTAGGCATGGAGTCACAAGTATTTTCTCTTAGATAACATAAAATTATGCAATTTTTCCCATCTAGATAAATTTATTTTTAAGAAATAACAATAAAAATAAATAAAACAAATAAAGTGCCCAAGGCACTTAGAGAAAAATAAGAAAACTATTCTAATATATATATATATATATATATATATATATATATATATATATATATATATATATATATATATATATATGGTTGTAACTTACAAGTATCTTCTTCTTGGATGAAATGGAAAATATTTATCATCACTCACTTATGGTGACCTAAGATGGAAAGTACCTTGATTTTGAGAGCTCATAATAGGTGATCTAAGATGCCTAATTGCTTACTCTTTTGGCATGATCTCAAGAGGATGAAATGGGGAAAAGATGTCTCTAATGTAGACATACTAGTCCATTTCTTTAATTATTGCTCAATAATGAACTATAGAGTTACCTAAAACCTCCTCATCTAATGGATACTTTGAACATGAAGGTTGACTATCGAGGCTTAGGCAAAAAATATCTAAGTCATACCAAAAGACAACTTCCTCTTGGTCACCTGGGATAATTATGAACTTCAATACCATCATTGCTTTTATTATTTTTAAAGGATATATATAGTATCCCATAAATCCATCTAAGGTTGAATATATCATATTCTTATAGCTATCGATCTGACCATTCTCCTTTATTCTTGAAGACATCAGTACTGAAATCAATGGATAATTCATCTTGATACTAGTCATATTCTTCAACCTAACTTGCAAGTTCATTTTCATGCTCTAAAGGAGGCATAGGCTGGTTTATAACCTCTATTTTGTCCATGAATTCATGGTATATTTGTTTCCATAATTCATCTTGGTTCTCTTTTTTCTCTATTTCTTCCTCATCTTCATCCTTATCAACTGACTGATTGACTAATGAAGCCACATCAATTTCTTCACTTTGCTCATCCTCATATTCAACCCCACTGAATGGGAGATCTTAGAACAAATAAAAATCTCCTTTTATCTCAACTATAACCTAAATACCCATTTATTCAAATATGAAGGCATCAATACTTCTTTCAAGCTCTAATTCATCAGTGTCAAAGCCATGCTAAGAAGTATAATCAAAACCTAACTTTTCCTCTCTTGAATGAAGTGGACTACCTATCATGATATCTTCATCATAGGCACTAGAATTTCCCTCTTTAGGCTCACCTATGACTACAATTTTTTTTAATCTTTATAAAACAAACTCTATATCCAAGAGGGAGATGGTGGGAGGGTGAATAAGTTCACCTTTCTTTTAGCTTAAGATATTATCCTTCTAATTAGGGAATTTTAAGGATTTATTTGGTGGATCTTGGGTGAGGGAGATATATTCATGGAAATTTTATGTGGAAAGCTGATTGAGGTGAGCTAACACCTCTTTTTCTTGAACTAGTTCCTGAACTATCTCATCTATCACTTTTTCTCTCTTCTTTGTGCCCTCCTTGATTGATTTCCATGAGGGTAAAGAATAAGGTTTGACTACCTTGTATTTTTATTGAATGGGTGTGGGAGAGGGTAGTTTTAAAAGAGAGTGTATGACATAGTCAGGGTCATTGACATTGGAGAAGATCCAAGATGGGATGGCTTCATATTCTTCAACTGAATGGCCCTTAATGATTGGATTGACTATTAATAGAGATGAGATTTGACTAGGTGGGTTAAGGGGATAGGTTTGAGCAAGAACAAGAGTATGGGAGGGTAGTTGGTATCTAGGGTTGGCTACTCTCTATCTCAAGAATAATTGATAGTCATTTTCCCTCCTAGATTGGTCTTGCCTAACCAAATATTCTTCTTGAAACCTCAACTCCTACTCTTGAACATAAGCTTGGTGTCCAAGATTATATTTTTTCCTATATTAATCTTCTTCCTTATCAACATTTCTTAATTATTTTTCAAGATCAAGCCATATCTCCCTAACTCTCTTTTCTAGTTGACTGGAGAGGCAAATTTTGACAAGGCTGAGAATTTGAATCTTGAAGGCCATTTGAGGTGAAGCCATGAACATTGATAACTTGATATGTAGGATAAGGAATTAAATAACATGTATTTTGATCAAATGAGGAATGATACATACCAAATAATGATGATTAAGCACCTATGCTGCTTATACCAGATAATGTTCTTAGTGGAGTAACCATTATTGTTTATAAATATGCCTCCAAATGTTGATTAAACTAAAATACAACACCAAAAATATTTTATTGAGATGAAAAATTTAGTAATATCCCATTGGGAATGCCAAAAAATATTATGAAATTAATCTACACCCTTGGAGAGAGTTTTTTAGGCTCCCTCCGACTAAGCCATAATATTGGGACAACCCTGGGCTGTGGGTAACCTATGATGGGGTTGAACCTATAGAGAAGGCCAAATTAATTCTAATGGATCACATAAACTAATGAAATTATAAGTAAAATGGTTATAAATGGGTAAATGGATCCTAAGAAGGCTAAAAAGGTGATACACCAAATAAAAATGGGAAACTCCCATAAGCTTGAACCCACACTAGATCAATAGAAGAAAATGTTATCTCACACAAATTTATAGGAAAAATTATTACATAAGTGTTTCATATACTAGGTTAAATGAGAACAATAATATAGACCTAAAATATCTTGAAAACACCCTAAAGGAGGTTAGAAATGAAGACAATAGATGAGGAATATTCTTCTTCACAAAATGCCATCATACATAAATCACTTAACACAGATCCAAGGTAAGAGATAGGTAAATAAATTCTATTATTTCATCAAGAGGTAGTTATTAAAAATTATTGATAGGGTTTAGCCTAATCAAGATGAGCATATTTTGCAATATCTTAGAGAGTCCCCTAATACTCACAAAAATGAGAATTCTTACAAATGGGAAAGAATGGGTGATATATAGAAAAGGGGAAGAGAGAAAAGAAGGAACACATTAATCAATAATAATAAATGATATACCAATTTTAATAAATTCTCCACCACCTTTTAATATAATTAGGATTAATTCATCATCGACAAACTAACTTGCATTTTCTCTAATTAGTCTTCAAATTTTTCTCATTGGCTAAGAGATCCACTAGAAGACAAGGGTATGTTTTGTAGATAATGAGTCATGATCCTTTCAAGGAATAAATATCCTTAAGATCTAAATATCATTGAATGTTCTAACTACTTCTCTAACCATCAAATCTATTTTCTTTGATCTCCCATACCACCTTCCACGTGCTTTCACTATTCATGAGAAGATAATCCTTATATCTATAATTCTAATAGAGTTATCACCATGTTTGATGTTAGTAGATATAGGTACCTATTTTTCAAAGCTATAACTTTGTCTAAAGATGAGGCACTTCAAACTTACCCTTACTCCAACTTGAACATAGGTCTTTACTATAGATTGAAAACCAATCCAATTTATTAGTTTTCCTATAGTCATTATGTCAATAAAAAACTACAGGTTGCATAGTCTCATTCTTAAAATATAATAGGTTCAAGCAAACCTCATTATGCCTCTAAACCTTGTGGAGGAAAACAACTTGTTATCTGCATAAATCTTATTTAAAGAGTAAATATCATAGTTTTAAAACAATTTTGCAACCTCAAAATATGGGATATGTAAGTTCTAAATCTTTGAACCAGAGGTCAAGACTATGCTTTAATGGAGATGGAAATTTATCATAACCATCCTAACTATATCACTATTTATTATTCTTAATGGTTCTCAACTGATATCTAATGGTGGCTTAGACCTCTAATATATTTACTCTGGTTTGACCTGAGTCAAATTTGTTTTCCATTTGAAGTCCCTGGGTTTTGAATTTTAATATCAACCATAGATCTTGAGTTGGGCTTCTCATATTATTCCATTTTTCAGCTCCACATTCATCCCAAATGATCCTAATAACTCTTTGACCTCTTACCATATATCTCCCTTTTTATGGATGAATCACATACCATTAATTTACCTAATAGTTTCCACAATCATGACACTTAGTAGCTTCTCATTTATCTTTGAGATTCACTGATTTGTTGTCATTTCACTCATCATAGATATTCTTTGGTATGATAGATCAAACATCATTTATCTATTTGGGACCACTAGCCTTGTCAGTTGATTTACACCATTATATCTCTATTTAGGTACCTGAGATCTTAGCACTTGTTAGCTTCACATTCATCTTAGGATCCACTGACCTTTTGACTTGATGCTCACCATTGATCTTTGACATATGATCAAATGCATGTCATTGGATCTTTAGGACCCACTGAATCATTATATCTTCACTTGATATTGGATCTTGATATGAGCACTCGAGATCTTGACACTTATCAGCCATGTGTTCAATCTTAGTAAATTTGAATTCAAATGGATATTTAATGTAGCTTTAACTTTTTTCCCCACACATGTATTACTATACAATTATAAATTTAAAGGATTATATATTGAGATAACAATCTCATAAAGACAAAAAATTTATAGAGCATGATTTGGGCATGAATAAATTCATGTCCATGTGATATTTTAGCTTGAGAGGCTTTCTAAGCATACTTATAAAATACATAATCAAGATGACTAGTCTATTTATTTGTGGTGTGCGATGATGGTCTAGTTCTTATAGACATGATCTTACCTTATTTTGATCTATTAAAGCTTTGAAAAACCCTTTGATATTTTGAGAAAACCTCCTCTATGCACTCTGAATGTCATGAAAACTATGGGAACCTATTAGATCTTCTTCCCTTGAAATGCTAGACTTGTTTAATGACTTGCTTCTCAAAGGTCAATAAAACACACTTTAAACTTTCTTAAAGTGTTTCAAAAGCTTTTTAAGTGACATTTTATCTTTTACTCCATCAAGAACTCTATTCATCCTCTTCTCTATCTAGGTAGAAGTTTGGTATGTGGTCCAAATTAGCCAATAAGAACCTTGAAACCATGTCTGATTTTTTCCCTTAAAATTCACTATGATATTTAATACTTTAACTTTGGTAGGGTTAAATTAAATATAATAATGATAGTTATAATATTTTTACCATTATTATCTATAATTGAGCTATATATCCATAATTCTTATACAAGTAAATGAGCTATACTTGTACCCATAATTATGGTAAAAATTACTCATAATCATTAGATAATAATAATCATTAGAAATAATACTTACAAATAATAATTTAAAATGTGCAAGCTTAAGCAAGTACTTGCTAGTCTCTTTGTGTTAACATATATATCATAAGTCTCTCTAATACTTGTGTGTAGTATGAAGATATTTATTAGGTTACTCATGTAAAGAGTGAATTAGAAACTAAGTAAAGAAATATATGACCAAAATTAATGTTAGATAAGTTGATTGGTTATCAGTCATTATACACAATTAGTCAACTAATAATGTATGCATGAAAAACTAGGTAAAGAAACTTTATAATGACAATAATTAATAATGTTTTTATATTCAATATAATATCACTAAATATTAAAGAAAAATAAATGTATATTATAGTATATACTAGGATTTAGGATGAATAAATGTGTGTTCAAAAAACTTGTCTTTTAGCTAGGGTGTTGCCATAGTAAAGGAATCATTTTAGACTGAATCAATATTAATTAATCTTTCCAAATTTTTTAATAGTTATTAAATTCCATCCTTTAAATTTTTTTGACTAGAATGGGATAGGATGAGTGCCCTAACTTTGAGGTCATAGTAATGTGGATTTACTGAGTAAAATTGGTTGGATCTAAATTCTAAACCACTAAAAACTGATATGTTTATATAATCTTAGGAAATATCAATTATGTTTGTGTAGATGGCATTTCCATAATAGATAAAATCCCATTGGTTTATGCTTAGTAAAAATAAAAAATTCATTTATTAGGTGTTGGGTGCTTTTTATGAAAAGTTAAAACTCACCTTGCATATAAGAATGTGATTTTTATATCCATATCACTGATAAAATTGATACTTGAATATTATAAGGTTGTATGTTTGAATGTTGTTTAAATCATATCAATATGGAATGCTATATGTGGAAAAGGGTGACTTCTATATTTAATTATTTATTTATTAATCGTGGGTTGAAAATAAATCTGATATATGTCATACATGTTTGAATGAATAATGAAGAAAGATATCAAAACTTGTTATTTTATGATATGATAGTACACACACACACACACACACACACACATGTGTGTGTGTGTGTGTGTGCGCGCACGCACACACACGCACACACATACACACACACACAAATACACACACGCATGCATGCACGCACGCACACATGCACACACACACACACACAATTCATTATCTCTCTTCTATTATAAATGTTAGGTGGGGTGTAAAATAACTGCCAAGTAAATTTTGTCATATAAGAAACCTTGTTACATTGTTATTCTATAGGAATGATGTACTCATGGGCCATATAGATATAGGTGTGTATATAGATAGCATATAAAATCAAGAGCATCAAAAAGAAATTCAATGTATAAGTTTGACTAATCTCAAATTTTAGATTTTAAAATATAGGGAACCTTTTTCTTTATTTAAAAAGAAAAATGACCTCTTTAAATCCTATTTGGTAGTATCTATAATTATATAAGTTATGTGAGGTTAGTGCTTTGAAAACCTTTCTAGAGTTTAGTGAGATATATGAAAGATTGGGGACCAAATGGGATCATCATTATTTATGCACGAGTTCAACTAGAAAGTTAAAAACACATGGTGTGAAAGGAAATTTAAAATAAGTTATGGTTTGCTCAAATGTGAACACATAAGTATTAATGTACCTAGTAATGTGTATATTAACAAGGGGTGTAATTTTAGTGATTTACCTCCATGGGTATATTTTAGTCTAAAAAAATAAAAAATAAAAAATTATGAGGCCTAACTAATGTGTGCATTTAAACCCTTAAATGAGAGACAACTGAAGGATTGGTATATTCAATGATTCATGTGTGTTAAGTTTTGGTTGTTAAATCTACAAATGGATCTTCGTATACAATATAAGAGCATGATGGAAATATCTATGGTGTGATTATGTTTTGATGTAGTCATAAGGTGCCCAAGGGATAAATATAATAACATTAAAATAGTATTTTAATAAGCAAAACAAAATGTTTCAATGAATGATATAATGGGATTATGCATACTTTGTGTTCTCTATAAAGGGTTGGTTGACTATTAGTTTTTAGTATTGAATTACTTGTGTATGACACATATTATGAGAATGTTAATATGTTTTAATGTTTGGTACTATATAGCATTTAATAGTGCATCATAATGATTGCTCTTATGTTATATTACCTTGAATGCTGGTATGCATTTTAGACATAGAGCATACCCGAATGATATAACTTCATACTTAATTATTATGATGTATGTGTCATTTAATTTTTGGAATAATAAGTTTGGGTATGTATTTTCATGTAGATGGAAACCTATGATATAATAAGATATAAAAGGGTATTACAGTGTATGAGTTATTGTACTGAGTGGTATACACTATAATTATTATGACAAAACTCATATCTATATATGACTATTTTGTTGTATACATGCTAGTTATTGTATGGATATAATGTTTTGTAATAGTTGGTAAGATTTTGAGTATGCATGCATATAACCTTTGAGAGTTTAAAATTTTTTGTGTTGGTATGTTATTGTGTTTTGTGTGAACTATGATTTGATTTTTTATATATATTTACTTGTATATTTTTTTATGTTTCTATGATTTTAAGGATACTTAAATGACTGTATTTGGAAAACTAGTAATTATGTCTTAGAATACTAGACTATGGTAATATGGGTTATCATAGGTGTAGTATGTTTGGATATAGGTTGTGGTTATTGAAATCTATAATTATGTATATTTTACCTAGGTGGTATATACTATAGTCATTATTTCTAGTATGGGATAGGAATAATGTAAGAATTAGTCATACATTTTATAGAATAAATGTATGCTTTGGTTACTCCTATTTTTGGCATTTGGTTTGATTGTATGTGTGAATAGGATGTAAATTAAATGAGTCTCATGGTTGAATTTTATTTTACCAATCTACATTTTTTATTCTAATTAAGGAGTGAAATGAACTTCATTGGCTTACTCGTCTCACAGTGACTGATGAAGGTAGTTTGATTAAGTGGTGTGTATGAACTTGCTTGATCTAAATCATTATTATTTATTTGTAAAACTTTATGACAAAGTATGTTTAGTGATACATTATAATTCAATGAGTATGCTTCACATATTTTTTCAATATTTTAAAATAGCATGGATTTCTATGATACATTGCATGTTTAGTTTAGAATCACACAACACACGGGTACTTACTCTTCTCTCTAGATTCCCATGCCATCATGATCTACTCATCTATGAAGGGAGGGCCATTTCATTATGGGATATTATTTGAGGGATCATTGGTCTGTGGTTGATGTGGAAAAGTGTTTGGATGATGCTTTCCCTCCCCACATTAGTACTACTATTGATATGACACTTAAGATTTCCATAGATACTAGAGTGTCTAAGGAACTCATGCTTAAAAGAGCCATGTATCTATATGTACATTTT
>JARHVA010010847.1:55000-110000 GCA_037957365.1 Torreya grandis
TAAGTAAGTACTTGTTATTCTCTTTGTGTTAACATATATATCATAGGTCACTCTGATACCTATGTGTAGTAAGAAGATATTGATTAGGTTGCTCATGTAAAGAGTGAATTGGAAACTTAGTAAAGAAATATGTGAAAATAATTAAGGTTAGATAAGTTGATTAGTTATGAGTCATTTTATAGAACCAGTCAACTAATAATGTATACATGAAAAACTAAGTAAAGAAACTTTATAATGACAAGAATTAATAATGTTTCTATAGTTAGTATAATATCACTTAACATTGAAGAAAAATAAAAGTCCATTACAATATATACTAGGATTTAGGATGAATAAATGTGTTTTCAAAAAACTTATCTTTAGCTAGGGCATTGTCATAGTAAAGGAATCACTATAAAATAAATTACTATTAATTAATCTCTCCAAACTTTGTAATAATTATTAAATTACATCCTTTAAATTTTGTTGAGTTCATTGGGATATGGTGAGTGACATACCTCTAAGGTCATGGTAATGTGTATTCACTAAGTAAAATTGGTTGGGTCTAGATTTTGAACCACTAAAAATTGATATGTTTATATAGTCTTAAGAAATATCTGTTATGTTTGTGAAAATGGAATTGCCATAATAGATAAAATCCCATTAGTTTATGCTCAGTCAAACTAAAACATTCCTTTATTTGGTGTTGGGTGCTTTATATGAAAAGTGGAAACTCACTTTACATATAAGAATGTGATTGTTATATTCATATCACTGATAAAACTGATAGTTGGATAGTAAAAGGCTATATGTTTTAGTTTTGTTTAAATTGTATCACTATATGTTTGAGTGTTGTGGAAAATGGTGACTTATATATTGCTTTAGTTATTTATTAAACATGGGTTTAAAATAAATTTGATATATGTCATACATGTCTAAATGTAGAATGAATAAAGATATCAAAACTTTTTATTTTATGATATGACAATACACACGCACACACACACACACACACACACACACACACACACACACACACACACACACACACACACACACACACACACACACACACACACACACACACACACACACACACACACACACACACTTCATTATCTCTCTTCTAGTAGAAATGTCAAGTGGGGTGTAAAATAACTACCAAGTAAAGTTTGTCATATAATAAACCTTGTTACATTATTATTATATGACAATGATGTAATTGTGGGCCATATAGATATAGGAATGGTCATAGATAGAATATGAAAATAAGTGCGTTAGAAAGAAAGTCAATGCATAAGTTTGACTAAGCTTGGATTTTATCTTTTAAAATATAGGCAACCTTTTTCTTTATTTAAATGGAAAAATGAGCTCTTTAAATCCCGTTTGGGAGTATCTATAATTATAGATGTTATGTAAGGTTAGTTATTTAAAAACCTTTTTAGAGTCTAGTGATATATAGGAAAGAATTGGGATCAAATGGGATCATCATTATTTATGCACAAGTTGAACTAGTGAGTTAAAAACACATGGTGTGAAAGGAACATTAAAATAAGTTATGGTTTGCTTAAATGTGAATACATAAGTATTAATGTACCTATTAATGTGTATATTAACAAGGAGTGTACTTTTAGAGATTTAAATCCATAGGTAGATTTTAGATTAAATTAAATAATTGAAAAAAATATGAGGCCAAATTAATGTGTGCATTTAAACCCCTAAATGAGAGATAATTGAAGGATTGGTATATTCTATGAATCATGTGTGTTGATTTTTGGTTGTTAAATCTATGCACGGATCTTTGTATATAACATAAGAGCATAATATAAATATCTATGATGTGATTATGTTTTGATGTAGTTATCAGGTGACCAAGGGATCAAAACAACAACAACATTAAAATAGTCTTTTAATACGCAAAATTAAATGTTTCAATGAATGATATAATAGGCTTATGCATACTCTATTTTATTTTTAAAGGGTTGGTTGACTATTAGTTTTTATTATTAAAATAATTATGTACAACACATATGATGAAAATATTAATATGTTTTAATGTTTAGTCATATCTAGCATGTAATAGTGTATCATAATGGTGCTCTTATGTTATATTACCTTGAATATTGGTATGCAATTTAGACTTAGAGTATACTTGAGTGGTATAGATTCATACTTTCTTAATTATTACTATGTATATGTGTCATTCAATTTTTGGAATCATAAGTTTGGGTATGTATTTTCATGTAGATGGAAAATTATGATAGAATGGGATATCATAGGGTATTAAAGTGTATGAGTTATTATACCATGTGGTACATAATATATTTATTATTCCTAAACTCATATCTATATTTGACTATTTTTATATATACATGTTTGTTATTGTTATGGATATCATGTTTTGTAATAGTTGGTAAGACTTTGAGTATGCATGCATGCAACCCTTGATAGTTTAAAGAATGTTGTGTTGGTATGTTATTATGTTCTATGAGCACTATGACTTTATTTTTTACACATATTTACTTGTATATTTATTTATGTTTCCATGATTTTAAGGCTACTTAAATGACTGTATTTGGAAAACTAGTAGTTATGTCTTAGAATACTAGACTATGGTAATATGGGTTATCATAGGTGTAGTATGTTTGGAGAAAAATTGTGGTTGTTGAAATATATAATTATGTTATTTTACCTAAGTGGTAAATACTATAGTCATTATTTATAATATGGGATATGAATAATGTAAGATTCATTCATACATTTGATGGAATAAATGTATGCTTTGGTTACTGATATGTCTAGTATTTGGTCTAATTATATGTGAGAATAGGATGTAAATTAAATGAATCTCATGTTTTAATTGTATTTGACCAATCTACATTGTTGATTCAGACTAAGGAGTGAAATGGACTTCACTGGATTACAAGTCTCATAATGACAGATGAAGGTAGTCTAATCAAGTGGTATGTATGAATTTGATTGATTTAGATCATTATTATTTATTTCCAAAACTTTATGCCAAAGTATGTTTAGTGAGATAGTATCATTTCATGAGTATGATTCACATGATTTTATGATATCTTTAAATATAATGGATTTCTATGATACACTGCATGTTTAATTTAGAATCATGCAGTATATGGGTACTTGTTGTTCTCTCTAGATTCTTGTGCCATCATCATCTACTCATTCATAAAGGGAGGGCCATTTACTAATGAGAGATTATTTGGGGGATATTTGGTCTATTTTTGGTGTGGAAAAGTGTTTATATTATTATTTACCTCCCCAAAATAGTACGATTATTGAGTTGACACTTAAGATTACCAAAAACACTAGAGTGTCCAGGGAACTCATGCTTTAGGGAGCTATGCATCTATATGTACATTGTATTGTATATATCATTGAGTATTATCACGAAGAATTGTAATTACTTGTTATTTCAAATCTATAGTGGTGGTTTTATACTTGTTTTAGTTATAACTAGGTTAATGTAATTACTTTCTATAATTGCATTATGATATGTACTCTCATGATATTAGAGATCAATATTATGTGATGTATTATGCATGTTGTTATTATCACCTTGTGTATTTATTGTGGTCTCTCTATAGATTATTGTGGTGTAATATATATATTTTTATATGTTAAATTAAAAAAATAATGTATTTCTATGTCTAACCCAGTGGAGTTGTTACATAGAATCAACTGTTCCATCTACTTACCAACCCATGCCTTATTATGGGTAATTAAGGTGCAAAATGACTCTACAAGTTAATATGGTTACTCATTATACTCCTTCACCTCTTCCCACTTGATTATATTCTTAGTTTATTAGTGAAATATTTTTCTAGTCTCCCATTACACACTATATACGTTGGCTAAAAAATCTTAAGGCAAGGAGAGAACAAGTTTCACCAGCCAAAGTTAAAAACTAGCCACCTAAATATCACACTCTATTATAAAGAGGTGGTGAATGGTATCATAGAAAAATAAATAATTAATATGGGTTTAATAAAGTTTTAAGGTAAGGTTTTTTAGTGATATAACCATGCTTGGTATAGTCCATTTCCTTCATTTTCCCTTTCCTATTCTTACACACTGGATGCACACATCAAGTTCTTCTAGCCTAATAGTCAAATCTAATAAATTTATTCAAATAGGGAACTCAATAAATTATTCATAGCCAAACATACTAAGGAATATAACCCTATACACATAGTTTATAATATACAAGTTTAGAGAAATGATCCAATACCATTTAAGTAAATATATCTCATAGACATACTTAGATTCATGATTGCAACATCACATAAAGGAAATGTAAGAATTATACTTTCTTAAGTAAGTAATAAAAACATGATTGATAATAGGTATTTATAATGGTTTCTAACACATGATAAGTATTCATATAAATATTTACATGCCTCAGATGGAAATGAATAATAACATAACTCCTAAGTTAGAGTATCCTAAGTTAGAGCAGCCAAAATCTCATAGTCATCTAATGTCAAAGATGAGTACTATGCAAAATGGGGTTTTAATATTCTAGTGACACTATAAAAAATTGGAATCAATTCTAATGTACCTATTTTCATTCCACATTTTTGGATTAGTACATTGGGTACTACTCCCTATTCATGAGGGTTGTAATAATAAATCATTCCAACTCAAGAGCTTGATTAGTTATTTAAAATTTATACTTAATCACTCTCAATTTCACATTGGATCATATTATCCATGTGATTCAATAAGAGGGGATAAATATCACTCATTATTTATAGGTTAGAGTATAATTTGGTTTAGCCTACATGCATGTGTAGTCATTCCTTTCTCTCTTTTAAAAAAATTCAATTTTCAAAGTTCAAGATTTTTCAAAATTTAAAATAAACTAAATGACTACTTCATGAGATATTTTAGGGTTTTCTAAAATTGAGTGACTTTCCCCCTTAAAGTATTCACTTAAATAAAAATTATGGTGTACACACCCACGTTCAATTATTTCTCCTTTATTATAGAGATATCATTACTATAATTAATGGTAGGGGGGAATATATGAACATAAATTTAGTCATAATTACTTGATAATGATAATTATTGATGCATAATGAACCAAATGACTTGTGCCTAGTTAAAAAACTCATATCCACCATTAATCTAAGCTATTTATATATATGTGGGATTTACCTTTTTTTGCCATTAATTCTACATATAAATCTTAATGTCAAATGCTCAAGGTGTGTAGAATCACCTTTAGACTATATCCAAAAAGGATAATCATTCACAATACCTCTAAAAATGTCTATTATAGGTGGAAAATAGTGATTTTTACCCCTATCCACTTAGGTCAGGCATGTCTTGTGCCAAATAATATATAGTTTACATATTTGAAATAATTTTTTTGGGTCTTCTTACATGTTTTTCATGGTTGAATAAGGGAAATTATTGAAATATTTTCCCATAAATATACCTCAAAGGTCATTAATTTGACCCACTTGGTATTCAATTCTCTCAAGCTTATAAATTATTTTACATTAAAATTTTTTTCCCTATTATTCTAAACTTTAAGACCTCTCACAATGAGCAATAATAATCTAAGATAAAAACATTCTCAATAAATTTAATAAGTATCATTGTAAAGTATCAAATTAATTTTCTAGCTACATATTATTGATGCATTTTTTTTTGCACATTAGGGAACCTTACAAGATATCCTCTTACATTTAAATATCTATGAATGAATATTCAGTTCAAGGCATGAGTTATGGGGTATTGAATTTTGTAAACAACCTATTGGTGGAATAGTGGTGAGTGAAGTAGTTTGTTTACCATAGAAGAGTTAAACTATAGATGAATATAAACCTACTTGAAATGGGTGGATTAATGATGGATTTAACCTAAGGTGGGTCTGAACAAAATAAATTTAAAATTAAGGGAAGGTTAGGTAGAAAAGAATGTCCATGGACCAAATAAGATGAAACCTTTCTAATCTAGAACTTAAACTAAAGGTTGGAAATTAATAAAAAGCCAATGTTTACTATAAGTTGTTATGATCACACTAACAACCAAGAATATTTATAAGTCTAAGGAAACAAGAATATAGTAAACTTAGTCATTATAATTAAAGGTTATTGCATTTATAAGATTGACTTTCCACATCTAAAAGGGGGGATTATGATTAATACACAGAAGGAGTTCAAATTAGAAATAACACAATATAAATAACTATATTGAAAAGAAAAATCATACACAACCAAACAACTAAGATACCAAAATGACAAAACTTACTACACAAATTCACAATTTTGGAGAATAATCAAGAGTAACACATCAAAACCAATTAAAAAACTTTCCTTAGAATTTTTTATTGGTATTAATTGCCAAAATTCTCATCCTTTTGGAATCATTAAGATACAAATATATGTAAACTTGGGATAGGGATGCCTCATCTCTCAATTAAAGTCTAAAATTACATGTCCAAAAATAGAAAGATGTGTTAATTCTCATGTAAAGCATGCATACACAATGGTGTTTTCCCAAAATAGAATTATTTGACTAAAATACAAATAAAGTTTCAACATAGCCAAATCATGTAAATACAACATGTTTAATGGGATACTAATGTGAAACCCCTAGAAGAATAAAAATATAGGGTAATAGATATAAAAATTGAAGTGGATGAAACTGATGTTGTAACATAAGTTACAGATGGAATATACACTATCATTGTAGATACAACAAAAGTTAAAACCAATGTAGTTGTAATAGTGATTATTAAAAGTGACACATATGCTAACCCTATCTACCATTACACTAGTGTATATCTTAGAGATTAAGTACCTTTAGGAGGTGCTAGTAGTGATATTACTACTAAAGTTTATTATTTTTCTACTTCCTTTTGTAGATATAATAGGTGGATACCTTGGAAGTCAATATCAATAGCTTCAAAATCAAGCACAAACATTTTAAACAACTATGGTATTGTGTTCATCAGCTTCAAATTTGTGATTAATTTAATTTTAACCTCCACATGAAGTGTCTTAGTTTCTATAGTTATGTCCCTAACAAAATTCACTAATATCATTATTTTCTCATTATTTTTGTAAACTATTCCTTTAATTTCACCTTGAAAGGTATCAATTGGATCTCAAAGGAGAGTCTTAAAAAATGGGCTTAGGAACTGATTACCCAAGAGGATTTCTTACCTTAGTAAATCTCATATCCTTGAAAATAGAGGTTGATTGTCTCTCCTAATTCACAAATTATGGCACCAGAGTTCACATCTCTTGATGTTAGTCAAATAAACCATGTCTCTTGACAACAATGTAATTTTGGGCCCATGCAACTTTTGTTGTTGTTATTAGGTTTAAGTGAGAATACACCTTATTTTTATTTGTTTGGATTAAGAAGTAAATCTTACACTCTATATATCTCATAATTTTTAAAAATTGAAATATGTCACCCCACTTAGGCTGGGATGTAGTCTTAACAAACCTTATTAAATGAATGGCGCCATACAAGTTTTAGCTACACTTTTTAATTTATCTATTATTTACTTAGGAGCCTAAATAATTATCCTTTCTTATGAATTCTAAATAGATTGGTCATAACTCATGAACATTTATTTGATTACTCCCTTGGTATAATCCATAAAAATTATAAGGATCCTCTCTATATATATCAAGGTCTGAGGAATTTAATTTTATTATCTTTATTAAAGAGAATATAAATTCTCTATATTCCAACTCAACTTATTCTCCTTTTACAACCATAATATTTAGTTAAACCTTATTTAAGGTATTTATTTTCCTATCAAAATGAAACTTAACTATTGGTTTCTCAATAATTATTAGGTATTTCCTCCCCACTTCCTCTTGTTGTGTCTACTTAATCTATGAAGGAATGCTCAATGCATGTTGTTCTTCCATAATCATAGGAATAAAATAAAGAGATTGCCATGAGAGATGCATCATTGTGGTGGAACATGTCCCTAATGTAAGGAAAGGAGGTATAACATTCCTCTATTTAGTGACTTACTTTTGTGTTGATGTAACAATAATGTATTTAGTCTTTTATCTATCTTATGCTATCCTTGGCACTAAGTATCTTGGACAATGGGAATTCTCAATTATGTAGATAACCTAGGGGGCATGGGCTATGTAGTAAAAATAGAGGTGGACACTAGGATTTTAAAATGTATTCCCACTGATGTTGTGGGAGACTGAGGACTAGTTCCACTAAATAATGAATAGGTCATTTGGGGTGATATGTATATTTTGCAAGTAATCTATGACTAATGTATATGTAACCCCAGTAGTAATAGGAATAATAAGAGGACCCATATTAGAAAAATTAGCTATAGTAGACAAAATTGTCATTGTATCTATTTGACACTTAATTTTTTAGCTCAAAGAATGTATAGAATGAGTAATATCTACCACACCAATTAGAAAAACAATAATTGAGAAGCTATCAAAGAATGAGGGATTTTTGTACTTAAAATTTGAGAGGGGATAGTTGGGCCAATGGTTGTTTAAATTTTAATTGTTATATCCTAAGATGAAGAACATGGGGGTGTATTTGATGATGGACCATGTGTTTAGGTTTGAAATTTTGACTATGCATCCCATTCTACATCTCCTTCTTTATCTGATAACAACTCAATGGACACTCAACTAACATCTCTTTAATCAACCTCTTTAGATTCACATAATATCTTAGATCCTCTAGATTAAATAATTTATTCAGTCATACATTAATCTTTTTCATCCATTTTAGTGGTTTCCTCAAAAGAATTTATTTCCTTAGTGTCTGCCTTAGATACCCATTCTTCTTTAGATATCCATATTTTATCTCCTTATTCACTATCATAGATTTGAATATGGTTTGATTTCTATCTACCCTTTATTATATCCTTCCTTTCCCTAGGAACTTATTCCTATTTCCCTTATACTTCCACCTTTTACAAAAAATAAGAGGCTTCTTGGATTTCTTTATATTAGTAATTAGTGGTTTAACAATAATAGGGATATAATTATATAAGGTGGATCAAGAGATGAAGGGATTACAGTGGTAATAGGTGGTAATGAAATGGGGTGAGTAGTACCACTATAAGAATCATGGGTTGTGAAGATGGTTTCCCAAGAGATTAAGGAATTAACAATAGTGGTTTTTTTACCATAAGGGTGACCTAAGAGGAAAAAAAATGGAAACATGAGACAAGAAAGAAGGAAGACTTACTTGATATGCTATAGTCAAGGGAAGTAGAGGTAACATAGAAAATATCTCAACTATCATATTAGGACTTGTAGGTCTCTCCACATTATATATGTGTTGAGGAGAAAAAAATAAACTATATATATGAGGTATATTGGATCAATCTCAACTCTCTTTTAAACATATATTTCCCTAGATGGGCCAACTTGTTCTTGTATATCTGCTTCTATGTGAGGAGGAGGTCCATGAATAGGTTTAGAAATCCATTGTTATTTTTTGTTCCACTTGGCATATTACTTAGTAATTATGGGATCATATTGGATCCTTTATGATAAAATCATTGATATGTTTACCCTTCACATTTTTATATAAACCTTAGTGTCATCCTCTGCATTAATGAACACATGGTCATGACTGTAGGACTAGTAACCATCATTATTTTCAATTTCCTCTCATATTTCTTGATATGTTCCCTAACATTCTTACTAGAGTCCCAATGTATAAATGGTTCCCATTTAAATCCATAATGCATCATCATCATTATTTTAATAGACTAGAAGTGTTCCCACCTTGTATATTGTATTCAACCAATGTTGAGAGGGGCTAGGTGGATAGTTGCTTGTTTAGACCTTTGTAACTTGACATCTACACTATCAGTTAATTATAGTACTAGTTTTATCATATCCTAATTATAGTACACTCAAGATAAAACTAGTAGTCACCCATTTTTCAAATAGTATTTTTTATAGGATATGATATTATAGGCATGTTCCTACCATATATGGCTTGGTATACCATAAGGTTAAAGTTTTATGTCAATATTTTCATTTTATTTATAAACCTCCTCACATGGAGGACATTGAATTCATTGCAAATCCTATTCTTTGGGTATTTTGTGGATGGTTTCTAGGGTTCTTCATATGTTGAATGCATAGTTGTAGTCATAACATCTACCAAATGGGACATCATATAGACATTACCATCTAGTAAGTTTAAATAGAATAAAATTGGATATAATTATCTCTCCTAAGGCTATGACTTTATTTAAGGTTAGGATAATATCCAACAATAAGACCCATATCTTTTTGATATAAGAAATAGTTGAGAAACCATATATTCTTTTTAATAGGGCCATGATAATTCTTACCCCTAGTTTGAAGACAATATTGTGAATAGTAGAAGTAGGGCCTGAATCATAAAGTTGTTTGGGTTTCCATCCCATTTATTCAAATTGTTGTGTATTTTTTTGGCAAGGATTTATGAATTGACCATGTCCTACCTATAGGTCATTTCTAGTAGAGGGAGTCTATAGCATCTCTCAAAGTAAATTCCACTTATGTATACTTCTAGAGTCTTACTAAGTATAAAATTTAATATTTCCAAGATATTTTACCATTTATAAATAATTTAAATAACAACTTAATGCAAGGAATTATCTATAGTTTAGATGTAATTTTATGTAGACTGATCACTTTCATTGTCAACAAGTCATACTTATACCTCTGTGTGAAGATTGAAAGTTAGTCCTCAACCTTGTATGGATCTATTACATTAACCTCATCCTAAATATCCAAGTAATGTTTGAGATCATGGTTAGAAGATTATAAATCAAATGTTGTGTCAATATACTCAATTAATCCTAAAATTAAATATGCAAAAGGAGGTGGACTATGAGATGAAAGGGCCATTGAAACTCTAAATGGAAAATGCCTATTCTATGGAAAATATATAGTTTCTTGGTCACAATAGAGCTTTGAATTCATAATTTACACTTGATAACTAGAAGGAAATATGATTATATAAGAAATGATATCTCTAATTATATTTATTTAAATGTGTTGGCCTTGAGAATTGAATGTATTAATTCACCAATTCATTCAAATTAATGAAAATAATGACTTTAAATCCATTACCTATCTATTTTTTATATTTTAAATTCATAACACCAATTTATGTGGATTTTATTTCCATGTGACTTATTTTACCTAATCCTAGGTGCCTAGTTAATGTAATGTGACAAATGTATTTTTTCCATACTTTTGGGATTGGAATTTATGTATTTATTATTTAATTATATGGTTAAGGGACACATGTCCATGTATCACTACTCTAATGGTAACTAAGATATGGCCTACTATACTTTGGATGCATGTGAGTGGGATGATGACACTTAAATCACTCTCATTGCTCTACTTTATCAAGATAGTTCATATGAAGAAATCTACTAACATAACCTCTATGTGAGAAATATGATGACATGTGTATGTCTCTCACTACTCTACTTTATTAAAATAATCTATACAAGGAGATATATTGACATCACCATCAAGTGAGTGGGGTGATGACAAGTGGATGATCTTATTACTCTAATTTCTTGGGATAATCCATATGAGGAACTATAATGATGTTACCTTTGGGTGAGTTGGATGATGACATGTGGATGGATGTAATTTCTCCACTTACTTAGGATAATCCATATAATGAACTCTATTGACATAATCTATGGGAGAACGGGATGATGACACATGGATGAATCTCACTACTCCACTTTTCTAGGATGATCCATATAAAGAACTCTACCGATGTCACTTGTTAGTGCCCAAAATTATACTGAAGAAACTAAGCCATTATAAAGTGTAAGTCCCAAGTCCTTAGCCCAAGGTCTATCTCTAAGTACTCCTTTGAAAGGCCAACTTCATGTGAAAATTGGTTAAGTCTTAATCTAGTTTTTTCTTAGTGAATGTGTCTTTCCCTTAGACTTTTTTGGGCCTTTTTGCATGAATGTAATGTATGATGAAAATAGGTATTTATGATTTTTTGTCTTAGATAAAAGGTTTGAAGACTTATTTCTATCATACATTTTGTCTGCTACAAAAACTTTGAAGGAATTTAATGTTTTGGCCAAGTCCCATTTACACAAGGTTAAGTGTTTCACAAAAAATCCAAAGGGTCATTTATTTCAGAAATTTTGTCCATAGAAGTTTTTTTGAAGGGCACTTGCCCTTCGGGCATTTTACCATGGGCAAAATGTCTGAAAGAATTGCATATTGTCAGGAAGATGTAAAGTCCTTATTTGTTTTAGAATTTTTTCCCACTTAAAAAATTCTAAAGGGCACTTACCCTTTGATAAAAGTGTAGAGGTTTGATTTATTTGGAAAAAGAGCTAAGTTCGATTCCTTTGAGAAAGTGTAAGGGCTAGTTGTTTCAAACCTTTTGTCTATAGAAAAAGGTCTGAAGGGCACTTGCCCTTAGGGCATTTTGCCCATAGGAAATAAACATGAAAGAAAAGTCCAAATTCATTCAAAAATGGTCAAGTCCTTATTTGTTTTGGAATTTTTTTTTGTGGTAAAAAGTTCAAAGAGAACTTACCCTTTAGGCATTTTTACCATGGTAAAAATCCTGATAAAAGTCTTTTAATGAAAATCGTAAGTCCAAATTCTTTTGGCAAAAGTGCAAAGTTCCAATTCCTTTGACAAAAGTGAAAAAGATCAATTTCTTTAGGGAAATTGTTTTAGATAAAATGTCTAAAAAAATTATTCTGACAAAGGCAAAAATATAAATGCTAAATTCTTTTAGACATCTTACCTATGTAAAAAGTCTAATAAAGATGAAATCTATTGAGAAAAAGTGTAAAGTCAAAAACCTTCAAGGAAATTATCTCAGACATTTTTTTAGAGACAATTATCTCGATAGAATGTTTAAAAGGATTTTTGTGAATAAGGAATGCTAAAGATAGATTATTGAAAATAAATGTTGTGATAAAATTATGCCAAAGACAAATAAATTGAAGATAAATGGCATGAAAAAATTATTCCCAAGACCAAAAGGCCAAAAACTAGGAATTATTGTGAAATAATTATCCCAGTGAAATTGATGCTAGGAAAATGAGCCCACAAACCAAAGTGATAAAGACAAAAGCCCACAACAATTATTTTAGAATAATTATGCTGAAGAAAAGCCCAAAGTAGAAGTATCAAGGATAAGTAAATGCTAAAATTAGGAATGTCAAAGACAATATATGATGTGCAAAGTCCTAATGAAATTTCCAAATTTTCATAGGTGATGAGCTTGTAGATGTATTTTGATAGGTTCAAAAATGTCAATCTTAAGCCATAGAAAATAGACATTGGGATTTAAATGTTCTAGGATAATTGTGAAAGAATCCAATTTAGGCCTTGTGAAGTTGCCATTTCTTTTCAAATAGGAGCATGAAATGTTACCATGTAGCATGATGGAACTCAAAGCAATAGAGACTTCTCACAAGGTTCACATGAATCCCATAGAGCTTCTAAGTGGCACATCTTTAGGGCCAAAGTATAGGTAGTATCCAATGATGCTCTACCCCACATATTGAAATTTGATGATACACATTTGATTTTGTGAAAAGATCTAATAGTGTGAGGGCATAGTTGAAAATTTAATACATGGTCATAGGCTAAATTCTAGACACATTTGATTTTGCATGAATGTAATGTATGATGAAAATAGGTATTTATGATTTTTTGTCTTAGATAAAAGGTTTGAAGACTTATTTCTATCATACATTTTGTCTGCTACAAAAACTTTGAAGGAATTTAATGTTTTGGCCAAGTCCCATTTACACAAGGTTAAGTGTTTCACAAAAAATCCAAAGGGTCATTTATTTCAGAAATTTTGTCCATAGAATTTTTTTTGAAGGGCACTTGCCCTTCGGGCATTTTACCATGGGCAAAATGTCTGAAAGAATTGCATATTGTCAGGAAGATGTAAAGTCCTTATTTGTTTTAGAATTTTTTCCCACTTAAAAAATTCTAAAGGGCACTTACCCTTTGATAAAAGTGTAGAGGTTTGATTTATTTGGAAAAAGAGCTAAGTTCGATTCCTTTGAGAAAGTGTAAGGGCTAGTTGTTTCAAACCTTTTGTCTATAGAAAAAGGTCTGAAGGGCACTTGCCCTTAGGGCATTTTGCCCATAGGAAATAAACATGAAAGAAAAGTCCAAATTCATTCAAAAATGGTCAAGTCCTTATTTGTTTTGGAATTTTTTTTTGTGGTAAAAAGTTCAAAGAGAACTTACCCTTTAGGCATTTTTACCATGGTAAAAATCCTGATAAAAGTCTTTTAATGAAAATCGTAAGTCCAAATTCTTTTGGCAAAAGTGCAAAGTTCCAATTCCTTTGACAAAAGTGAAAAAGATCAATTTCTTTAGGGAAATTGTTTTAGATAAAATGTCTAAAAAAATTATTCTGACAAAGGCAAAAATATAAATGCTAAATTCTTTTAGACATCTTACCTATGTAAAAAGTCTAATAAAGATGAAATCTATTGAGAAAAAGTGTGAAGTCAAAAACCTTCAAGGAAATTATCTCAGACATTTTTTTAGAGACAATTATCTCGATAGAATGTTTAAAAGGATTTTTGTGAATAAGGAATGCTAAAGATAGATTATTGAAAATAAATGTTGTGATAAAATTATGCCAAAGACAAATAAATTGAAGATAAATGGCATGAAAAAATTATTCCCAAGACCAAAAGGCCAAAAACTAGGAATTATTGTGAAATAATTATCCCAGTGAAATTGATGCTAGGAAAATGAGCCCACAAACCAAAGTGATAAAGACAAAATCCCACAACAATTATTTTAGAATAATTATGCTGAAGAAAAGCCCAAAGTAGAAGTATCAAGGATAAGTAAATGCTAAAATTAGGAATGTCAAAGACAATATATGATGTGCAAAGTCCTAATGAAATTTCCAAATTTTCATAGGTGATGAGCTTGTAGATGTATTTTGATAGGTTCAAAAATGTCAATCTTAAGCCATAGAAAATAGACATTGGGATTTAAATGTTCTAGGATAATTGTGAAAGAATCCAATTTAGGCCTTGTGAAGTTGCCATTTCTTTTCAAATAGGAGCATGAAATGTTACCATGTAGCATGATGGAACTCAAAGCAATAGAGACTTCTCACAAGGTTCACATGAATCCCATAGAGCTTCTAAGTGGCACATCTTTAGGGCCAAAGTATAGGTAGTATCCAATGATGCTCTACCCCACATATTGAAATCTGATGATACACATTTGATTTTGTGAAAAGATCTAATAGTGTGAGGGCATAGTTGAAAATTTAATACATGGTCATAGGCTAAATTCTAGACACATTTGATTTTGCATGAATGTAATGTATGATGAAAATAGGTATTTATGATTTTTTGTCTTAGATAAAAGGTTTGAAGACTTATTTCTATCATACATTTTGTCTGCTACAAAAACTTTGAAGGAATTTAATGTTTTGGCCAAGTCCCATTTACACAAGGTTAAGTGTTTCACAAAAAATCCAAAGGGTCATTTATTTCAGAAATTTTGTCCATAGAATTTTTTTTGAAGGGCACTTGCCCTTCGGGCATTTTACCATGGGCAAAATGTCTGAAAGAATTGCATATTGTCAGGAAGATGTAAAGTCCTTATTTGTTTTAGAATTTTTTCCCACTTAAAAAATTCTAAAGGGCACTTACCCTTTGATAAAAGTGTAGAGGTTTGATTTATTTGGAAAAAGAGCTAAGTTCGATTCCTTTGAGAAAGTGTAAGGGCTAGTTGTTTCAAACCTTTTGTCTATAGAAAAAGGTCTGAAGGGCACTTGCCCTTAGGGCATTTTGCCCATAGGAAATAAACATGAAAGAAAAGTCCAAATTCATTCAAAAATGGTCAAGTCCTTATTTGTTTTGGAATTTTTTTTTGTGGTAAAAAGTTCAAAGAGAACTTACCCTTTAGGCATTTTTACCATGGTAAAAATCCTGATAAAAGTCTTTTAATGAAAATCGTAAGTCCAAATTCTTTTGGCAAAAGTGCAAAGTTCCAATTCCTTTGACAAAAGTGAAAAAGATCAATTTCTTTAGGGAAATTGTTTTAGATAAAATGTCTAAAAAAATTATTCTGACAAAGGCAAAAATATAAATGCTAAATTCTTTTAGACATCTTACCTATGTAAAAAGTCTAATAAAGATGAAATCTATTGAGAAAAAGTGTGAAGTCAAAAACCTTCAAGGAAATTATCTCAGACATTTTTTTAGAGACAATTATCTCGATAGAATGTTTAAAAGGATTTTTGTGAATAAGGAATGCTAAAGATAGATTATTGAAAATAAATGTTGTGATAAAATTATGCCAAAGACAAATAAATTGAAGATAAATGGCATGAAAAAATTATTCCCAAGACCAAAAGGCCAAAAACTAGGAATTATTGTGAAATAATTATCCCAGTGAAATTGATGCTAGGAAAATGAGCCCACAAACCAAAGTGATAAAGACAAAATCCCACAACAATTATTTTAGAATAATTATGCTGAAGAAAAGCCCAAAGTAGAAGTATCAAGGATAAGTAAATGCTAAAATTAGGAATGTCAAAGACAATATATGATGTGCAAAGTCCTAATGAAATTTCCAAATTTTCATAGGTGATGAGCTTGTAGATGTATTTTGATAGGTTCAAAAATGTCAATCTTAAGCCATAGAAAATAGACATTGGGATTTAAATGTTCTAGGATAATTGTGAAAGAATCCAATTTAGGCCTTGTGAAGTTGCCATTTATTTTCAAATAGGAGCATGAAATGTTACCATGTAGCATGATGGAACTCAAAGCAATAGAGACTTCTCACAAGGTTCACATGAATCCCATAGAGCTTCTAAGTGGCACATCTTTAGGGCCAAAGTATAGGTAGTATCCAATGATGCTCTACCCCACATATTGAAATCTGATGATACACATTTGATTTTGTGAAAAGATCTAATAGTGTGAGGGCATAGTTGAAAATTTAATACATGGTCATAGGCTAAATTTTGAGTAAATTCCCATATATTAATGGTACATATTTAAGTGTACACAATCTGATCTATGGTACATATTAAATCAAGATTTTTTTGTGAAGCCCAAAATGAATATGAGATTGTATCTTAGCAAGAGTGCATTAGACTGAAAGGGATGATAGAACATGATGTATAGAACCCATAGGAATGCCAAGTGGCATGACCTCAGGGCCAAAGATAGGTAGCAACCAATAATACTTGATCTTCTTGATCAAGATCAATAATCCACATCAATCCATATACATAGATCCAATGGAGTGAACCAAGATAGATTTTTTAAGGGGAATAGGATTTACCCAAGTAAATTAAAATTTGAAGCTAATGCATTTTTAAATTAAAAAAAAATGAGGGAATCCCTAAAATCCTAGATGTGAAAAAAGTGAATTTGTAAAATGAAAAATGTGAAAAACAAGTTGGAGCCAAAAGGTTAAAAAGTTGAAAATGACCTAAGTATTTTATGTTTTTTCACTATTATGCTTTCCAAAGATCCTCCATGGGAGAAATATTATAGGTATACAAATCTAAGGTGGGCCACTCCAAAGAAGATCTCTCAAATAGCTATGGATCTAGAATATTCCTAAGGAATAATTGTAAAATTAGGTTGTTTTATGGCATGCAAAGAGGAAGAGAAGATGTCCAGAAGGTTTCAATTATGCAAGAAAGTGGTCTAGGGCATATTTAAGTAGTTTCACATAAAAAAAGTTTGTTCAGCCCTCTACCATGAATATTATACTTCTAACTTGTGTGGCAGGCATCTCCCACCATGCGATCAAAGAGTTTGTTATAGAATATTCATCATTCCCTATAGAGGTAGTTAGAGCCATGATCTTCTTTTAAATGGATGGATATTTGAGGCATGTTAGGGGAATATTTTCTAATTGGAATCATCTTGGTAGACTTGAAAGTTTGTTTTGCACTTTTGAGAGTTGTGACCCATAGTTCTAGATTTAAAAAAATTATAAATAGGAGGCCTCTCCTCAATTCAAGGTTGTTGTTGGTTGTGTTGTTGGTCATTATTCTAGGTGCCCATTTTCTCTAAGTCTAGGTTCTATAATTTTTTTTCTAGGATTAATTACTATGTGTAGATTTTGTCTCCTTTGCTAAGGTGGTTATAGATGTACAATCATTAACAAGCTTTGAGAATATGTTTATGTCTCTCTTGTCAAAAGAGAAATCTCACCATGCTTGTCCCCATGGCATAATTTTAAAGTATTTATGTTTGTAATATTTCCTTTCAAGTTAATGAGAAAGTTTGTTGTTATTTGCTATTTCATGTTGATGAAGTGAAATAATATATTTTACAAATATTGTTGACTGGATATCTTGCTCTATGCCCATTACTAGTTATCATTTTAGTTTTTATTCTAGATTATAAACCCCTTGTTGCATATTTTAGAATTTATTGCTAAATAACTTGTTAGGGAACCCTATGTTTATAGATTCAATATGGAAAAGATTTGAAAGATTAGTTTTAGTGTATGTTCTAGTCTCTCAGTGATCATATTATTTTTACCATTATCTTGAATTTGAAGTTTTTAGTGCATCTTTGCCTAAGAACATTGCCATGAAATACTGCTAGATACCTTGCTATTTGGAAACCACTAGCACACCACCCTCCTTTGTTTAATAATATATCTTTTCATACCTTGTCCTTCCCTACAAATAATACACCCCTTTCATACTATAAGTGTTATTTGCCTTGAAAATGCATAAGATCTTGCATATTTTAAATGTGTTTGTAGTTTGTGTTTTAAATTCTAGTGTTATAGTTTTCCATTCAACCCCTGTTGCTGAATATTTTATAGAATCAAGATTGAAGTCATCTCCTCATCTATATTTAGTAGATTGTATATGAATTATAGTATTTTTGAATTGAATGTGACAACCCTTCATGGGTGATGTGAGTAAACTTGGTTATGCCTTGGTCATATTTATTCCTTTTGCCAAAAATCCCCATGAAGATTAAATTATAGAATCTCTCCATGTGAGAAAGCTACCATGTAGGTCTTCTTACCTTGGTTCAAGTAGAGAAAAAAGTAGTCAAGAGATGACCATACCTTTTTAGGTACCTCTCAGTCATTTTCTACATTTGGTCTATTCTTGATACAAAACCCTTCCTTGACTACAATGACACTCTAGTGGGTTTTTCATCTTTTTTTCTATTTTATTTCAAGTGTGCAAGGCTGAGTATATGAGGTGTATAACTGGGAACCAAAACTTTACTGGAACCATTGTCAAGGACTAAACTAAAATCTTGGTTATTAATGTGTTACTGGAGAATCTTGTAGAGAGACATAAGTATTTCATCTTATGAAGTTCTCTATTATTACTACATTGATCACACTATCTTGGTTTTCATCATTGCATCACTCCATTGGGGACATGTCAGAAAGTTTTAAGGCTTGACAATTTGACTTCTGCTATGTTTATTGTAAAGAGCTATTAATAGTGCATGTTGGAAGGTGTTTTGTCTATTTTAAACATTATTATAAAAAATTTATTATGTTTTATTTATATCTCATTAATCTTTAGTAAGTTTATTTTTATCATGTATCACAGTTAGTTTGTTAATTGTTACATTATAGAATTATGATTATAGTGGTGACTCTAATTTTTTTCATCTAGTTTCAAGGAAGATTAGTGCCTAGTTTGAATTATCTTTAATAACTTTTATTTTTGAGTATTTTTTTGTTTACAAATCTAGAAGGACTAAGGTCATCTTTTAGAAGTGATCCATCAAAGAAACTTATCTCTCCTTTAAATATTTCTCAAAGAAAAGGGAGACAAGTTTGGAAGCCCATTGAAGGGTAGAGTTTAACTGCTAAGGGTTGTCAAGATTCTAATAATCTTGAACTATTTGTTGACCCTCCCATTATTGAGGACTATCATAGTTCTCTTAGTAACTCTGAAACCTATAGTCCTATGTATTATCTATCTCCTTATCAACCAAATGAATCCCTTCCCAAATTTGATCCACCAAGTCCACCTCATTCACCCCTCATGTCCCTTTTCCATTTGTTATTGTATCTCCCATTGAACCAATCATGAGGTATAGGGACCAAGATGATAATGAGCATCTTGGATTCCAAGTCCCCATATTTAAGCCTATCAATTTTGATGAAATGGTAGGCTATCCTAATGAAGTCCCAAATGAAGTTAGGAAATGACTCCCAAAATTCTAAGGGAATAGTGTAGTGAGTGGTGATCAACACTTGAGGGTCTTCCAAAATATTATGAGGTTGAGTAGGAGGATGTGTGCATAAATTTTTTAATGCATATTCTTGAGTAAGATGCTCATAAATGGTTCAATTCCCTTCCCACTAGATGCATTGATTTGTGGTAAGAGATGCAAAACATTTTTATAATTTAATATAGTAGTAAGATTGATCCAAGGTTTCTCTTAGATAAATTTGAAAATATCAAAAATAATCATAATGAATGTGTTTAGGACTTCAACACCCATTTCAAAAAGATTATGATGTGGCTACCCCCAAAAATTAGGCCCAGTGACACAGTGTGCTTAATAAAGTATTGTGATGCCTTTGACAAGAAGGCTATGTACTTATTTATGGATAAGACTTCCACTAACCTATGGTTGTAATTCAATATGACCATACAAATTGAGAGTAACATCAAGGCTATGGGAAACCCCATAAATAAGTGGGTTGATGTGAAGCTGGCCAATCTAGAGAAGACACAATCCACAAAGACAACCAATTTTTAGGAGATTATTAGAAATTTGGCATCTACTATCAAATAAATGTCCTACAAGTTGGTTAGAGATGAAAAAATCATCCCTCATGTGTCTACCAGCTACGAGAGAGCTCCAAATCCAAATCAAGCATAAATAAGGCCTATTTTTCATGATCGACATAATGATAGAGGGAAGAGGCCTACATGTCAAGAAAGGATGAAGAGAAAATAGAATAGAGGGGCTATAAAATAGGTACCTAATCTATTAAAATATAAGGTAAATGTTGTGAATTTTGATTTAGACATTGATTGGTGTGACAAGTGCTTCCTTCCTTACTTTGCATGTGATACAAATGAATAGGTTGATGAAGATTCAGATGAACTTGAATATGTATAATCTAAATATGATATTTTTATGTTTAATTGTCAAATTACTCAAAGTAAATTGACTACTTCCATGTAATTGATGAATGATACTATGGTTGATCAATTTTGGAGTGTGGTTGAAAGGGAGAGTGTCCCAACTTTTGACTTTATTTGTGATGTTAATATGGTAAAAGCATATGAATTTACCATTCATGATTTTGATATCTTACACTCTATGATGATTAAGATATATCCTAGGCCAATTAAATCAATTGGGGATACACATTTATTAATTAATGCAATAGTTACCCAAAGAAAAGAATACAACTTGAGAAGTAGGCAACCAAGTGCTTCTCCACAAGACACTGCCCCTACAAATCTAAAGGTAGGGAATGAAATCAAAGAAGAAAAGAAAGCTACAATAGTCCCATAAGCTTCTAAGATATCACTCATGTCCCAAGCCACTAAGCCTAGAGGTGTTCTTGCTAAGAGCAGCAAAATGCCCATATTGTCTAGTATCCTAAAGGTGATAATGAGTTTAAACAAAATCCATATTTGAAGGGTACTGTCAAAGATTCAAATCAACCCCAACCTAATAAAATTTAGACCTTGAGTGACTATATTTTAGTTGAAGGTGTTGTTACCCTTCCACCAAATATGCCTCTTCCTTAGTATAGCATGTGTGATATGGCCCAAGTGTTGAGTCAAATAAAAATCATCATGTCACTTATTGAAATATTATGAATACCTAAACATAAGAAGAGGGCCTTTGAATATTTAGAATTTGGTGAAAGGTCAGTTGTGAATGAAATTGAGTTATCCCAATCACACCTAAAAGAAGATGAAGAATTAGAAGAGGTTGTTGAACCTACTTCAGAGGTCTATTTGAGGACTGTGCTTGTATAAAGTCAATTGAATGTGGATCCATTTTATACAACTCTATTGATCAATGGTCTAATTGTTCATAAATACATGTTTGATTTTGGTTATTCTTATAATGTGATGCCCTTGAGATTCCTCAATGAGCTTAGAGTGAATATTACATTAGCCTTTGGCAAGTTTTATCACATGGACTCATGAGAGGTTTCATTTGTTGGATAAGTTAAGGGACTAGTTGTACAATTGGTAGTTCATCCTTGTAAGCATTTGAATATGGATGTGGTAGTTGTAGACTACCCACCTAGGTGGGGGATGTTGTCATATAAATGGGATACTATCATGGTTATAAGTGTGTAAACGGACCTTTCCTATGACACCATTTCTTTGGAAGGCAAGATGGTCAGACTATATAGAGAGCCAAAGATGCTAAATGTAATTGAAGATCCAAAACATGCTCTCAATGAAATGTTGTACATGGATGTTGAATTGGGAAAATTTTAAGGGAATGTTGATATTAATGAACATCCTACTATTCTTGATGTTGAACCTAACAAAGAAACTATGGTTTGGAAGATGTGTTTTGATGGGGCTTGCTTCAATCTTAGAAATAGAGCTAGGGTTGTCTTTTATGCCCCTAATGGTAAATTTTTTATGTTTTATTTTTAGATTTATTTTGAGTACTCAAAAAATAATGCTGAATATGAGGCACTCTTGCTTGGTGTAAGGATTACCCATGAATATGGAATTAAATGTTTGATTGTCAAGGGAAATTTTGAGCTAGTGGTAAAGCAAGTTTATGGTGCTTTTTACACAAAAAATAAGAGGTTAAAATAATATTAGAATGTTGTTTGGGATCTAATTGAATTATTTGATGCATTCGATTTGTGTTATCACTACAAGATTTTTAACCAAGAAGTTGATAGACTTATAGGGTTAGGTGCTCAGTTTGATATTGAAAACATGAGCCCTCATTTTCAATATCAAGTGGAGGTGATTTTTAAGCCTTCAATCCTAGACAATGTTCATCATCGGTAGGTCTTTGATGATGATGAATAAATTAAGAGGTTTTTGAACTATGAGGATAAGTTTCATGATCAACTCATAGACTTGGAATCCATGATTTGAGTTTGTGATGTAAAGGAAACCTTGTTTGGGAAATACATTATTTAGCTAAATACAAATGTGATCCTTAGAGGATGAGTAAGCTTAGAAGCATATTTTAATAGAGCTGATAGAATCAAGTCAAGAGACTCATTCATTTAAAAAGACATGACTGAATGCAACTTGGGTTATCATGAGAATCCAAAGAAGTTATGGATAGGTACTCACTTAAGTGTAGCTGATAAGAAAGCTTACATGCATCTGCTAAAGAATTACCAAGATTATCTAGCATGGTCTTATTCTAAGCTAAAAGTGTATAGGGAAGATTTATTCCAGCATGTCATCTCATTACATCCTGATAGCAAGCCTTTCAAGAAGAATTAAAGACCCATTAACACATCTTTTCACCAAGATGTGGGATGAATTAAAGAAGCTAAAGGATGGTGGTATTATTTAGACCATCAAGTATTCATCATGGGTTACAAATTTAGTCCCTGTAAGAAATAAAAATGGGGACATATACTTGTGTGTATATTTCATAAATCTAAATAAGGCTTATTTAATGTGGTGAAAGAATTCAAGAGATATAAGACTACATTCACAATGCCTTGGGGCATATATGTATATATGAGGATGCCTTTTAGGTTGATAAATATTGGTGAAATGTTCTAGTGAGCTATGGATGTCACTTTTGTAGGGATAATTAACTACTTCATTATTTTGTATCAAGATGACATTACTATGTACTTCAAGACTAGATAAGACCATTTGGAGCATCTAGAGTAGGTGTTGATTAGATACATGCAATTCAACATTTTACTTAATGTAAAGAAGTGCCACTTTGGAGTACAAAAGGCCAAGTTGTTGAGACATATAATGTCCAAAGATGGTGTCATGATTGATCTAAAAGGGTCAAGGCCATTGATAAAGTGCCTATCCCATAGTCCAAGAAAGGAATTTAATCTTTCTTTTGACAAATTAACTTTGTAAGGAGGTTTGCGTCTAATTTTATAGAGATTACTCTATCTATTACTTTTATGTTGAAGAAGTACTAGAACATTAAATTAGAGGAGAAGTTTGTGAAAGCATTTAATGACATCAAAGAAGATTTAAAGTTTTCTCCTATCTTGGTGAGCCCTAATTACACAACATCATTTTAGGTATTCTCCTTTACATTATATAATACTATTGCTACTATGCTATTGAAAAAGAGTGAGGATGGTTATGAGTATCCCATAAATTTATTTATAAAATCTATGCAAGGTCCTAAAATGAATTATACTATCATGGAAAATAAGCTTTCACTCTTTTGAAGGTTGTTCAAATATTCAATCCATATATTTTGAGTTAAAATATTAATACCTACATCCAACACACCATTGTGAGGGACATCTTAATTTAGAATAAAGTATCTATCAAGAGATACATGTGGGTCAACATGTTATAATAATATGGCATGGATATTTAGACCACTAATTTAGTAAGAGGGATGGGTCTAGCCAAACTTATGGCTAAGATCAATTTGCAATCTATTGAGGTAAACACTATTGTTTTTAATTTTGATGATTCTTTGAGTTAATTTAACGTGTCTCCATGGTATAGAGATATTGTTTATTACTTGAAAATTTTGAGTTATCCCCTTGACCTAGACAAGAATCAAAGAACTCTCAAGCTTGTTTACCAAAAATACCTCTTGATTGAGAATGGATTAGCATGGAATAATCTAGATGGGGTTCTCCTAAGATGTGTGATGGAAGAATAGGCTACTGATCTAATTGAAGACTTTCATAGTAGAGTGTGTGGTGGTCAATTTATGTTGAAGGTTATAACTCATAAAATTTTGAGACCTAGTTAGTGGTGGCCATCAAGTTCAAAGATGTTGCTCTAAAAGTTAAAAAATGTGAGAAATGTTAGCACTTTGCCAAGAGGATGAAAGATTTAGGATATCTCCCTTTACATCCTATGATGATTAAAGGCCCATTCAGACAATGGGGAATGGATTTCATTGGAAAAAATGTTGATTTATCAAGTGATAGGCATAGATAGATACTAGTTGTAACTAACTACTTCATTAAATGGGTTGAAGCAGTCCCTACAAAAAAAAACAATACACCAAGTAGTGATGGATTTTTTATTGAATCAAATTATTTGTAGATTTAGTGTGCCTATCAAGATAGTTGCTAATAATTCCATGAGTTTCAAATCTAAACCTTTAGTGGAATTGTGCAAAGTGTACATGATTGAATTGACCTATGCTTCTAACTACAATCCTCAAGGGAATGGGTAAGAAGAATCAAGTAATAAGAACATTCTTAAGATCATTAGGCAAACTTTGGAAGCAAATAAGAAGAAATGAGGTGAAAAGGTAAAGTTTTCCTTATGGGTTTATAGGAATATGCCTAAGAGAACTATAGGTAGAAGCCCTTTTGAGCTTGTTTATGGAGCTCAAGTAATTCTACCTATGAATTTATAGTATCCCACCTATCAACACATATAAAAATGAGGGGATGATGAAGAGATCAACCACTATGAAAGCATGATGAAACATATTTTGAGATTGATGAAAGTATAAGATATTTTCATGAAAGACACCTCAAGTTCAAAGAAAAGCTAAAGAAAATATTTGATAGGAAGGTCACTCCAAGAACCTTCTAAGTAGGTGATCTAGTTCTACTTTGGGATATCAAACATGAGGAGAAAGGAAAGCATGTAAAGTTTGATGCCTTATGGATGGGTCCCTATTCCATTAACTACTATATTGTATAACATACTTTATTCTTGAGAGATCTAGATGGTGAAATATTAGATCTGCAAATCAATAAAAGACATCTAAAACACTTCATTATGTCTTTAACATATGTACCATATTGTATAGTGTTTTATTGTTTTATCATTCTATTGTTTTCTTACCCCTCTATATTGGTCCATGTTTGTATAAATTCCTTTCATGTTTCTATCATGTGTTCATTTATAGAACCTCTTGATCTTTATTTTTCAAGTTTTCCATGTTTTATTGAGCCTTCATGAATGTTTACTAAAAGTTATTATGTCTTGACTATATGAACCAATGGATTGGCAACTGATCTTATGTTTTGGAGTTTTTTGCACACCTTTAGGGGGTATGCATCCCTAAGAGAGAGCCAATGTTAGTGGATAAAATTTCACTAATGTAGTTAGGCCCTTCTCAAGTGTAAATTCCTTTGTCTTTAGCCTAACTTCCATCTCCAAGTTCTCCTTTGAAAGGTTACGTTCATGTGAAAATTGGTTATGTCTTAATCTGGTATATTCTTGGTGAATGTGTCTTTCCCTTAAAAAAATTTAGGCTTTTTTCATAAACATAATGTCTGATGAAAATAGGTCTTTAGGATTTTTATCTTAGATAAAAGGTCTAAAGACTTATTTCTATCAGACATTTTATCTGCTACAAAAAGTTTGAAGGTATTCAATATCTTGGCCAAGTCCCATTTGCATCAGGATACGTGTTTTTAAAAAATTTGAAGGGTCATTTATTTCAAACATTTTGTCCATGGAAAAAATTTCAAAGGGCACTTGCCCTTATGGAATTTTATGATGGGCAAAATGTTTGAAATAATTGCATATTATTGGGAAGATATAAAATCCTTATTTATTTTAGACTTTTTGCCCACCGTAAAAAGTCTTAAGGGCACTTACCCTTTCGCAAAAGTGTAAAGGTCTAATTTATTTAGCAAAAGAGAAAAGTCTAATTCCTTCAAAAAAAGTGTAAGAGATAATTGTTTTAGACCTTTTATCCATAAAAAAATTTTGAAGGCACTTACACTTTGGACATTTTTCCCACGATAAAAAAACCCAAAATAAAGGTCAAAATTCCTTCAAAAAAGGTCATGTCCTTATTTTATTTAAACTTTTTATCCATGGAAAAAACATTAGGTAATTACCCTTTAGGTATTTTTCATATGGCAAAAATCCCAAAAAAAGTCCTTTGTTTTGGTGAAAATCATAAGTCTAAATTATTTCAATAAAAGTAAAAAGGTCTAATTCCTTTGACAAAAGTGAAAAAGACCAATTTATTTGGGGAAATTATTTTGGATAAAATGTCCAAAATAATTTTTTTGATGAAGGTGAAAATCTGAAGGCCGAATTCTTTTAGGCATCTTACCCATGTAATTTTTTTGATAAAGATCAAATCTCTTAGGAAAAGTGTGAAGTCAATATCCTTCAAAAAAATTGTCTTGGACATTTTTTATGAGACAATTATCCTAAATAAATTCCCAAGAGGATTGTTGTAGAATAGGAATGCCAAAGATAAATTGTTGTAAATAAATGTTGTAAGATAATTATGCCAAACATAGAGAAATTGAAGACAAAAGGCTTGAGATAATTCTTATAAAGAACAAAAGGCCCAAAACCAAGAATTTATGTGGAATAATTATCTTATTAAAATTGATTCCAAGACAAAGAGCTCGTTGACCAAATGCCAAAGACAAAATCCTATAGTAATTACTATAGGATAATTATGCTGAAGAAAATCCTAAAGTATAAGTGTCGATGATAAACAAAAGCCAAAAATAGGAATGCCAAAGACAATATCTGATAAGAAAAGTCCTAATAAATTTTACAAATTTTCATAGGTTATGGGCTTATAGACATCTTTTAACAAGCATGAAGACACCAATCTTAAGTCATGATAAATAGTCGTTGAGATTCAAATTTTTTAGGATGGTTGTGTAAGCATAAAATTTAGGCCCTATAAAGTAGCCATTTATTTTCAAATAGGAACATGAGATGCTTCTATGTGGTGTGATGGCACTCAAATCAATAAAGAATACTTGAAAGGTTCACATTAAGCCCATGGAGCTACCAAGTGGCACATCCTCAATGCTAAAGTGTAGGCAGTATCTGATGATGTTACACCCCATATATTATAATCTAATGATGCATGTTTGATCAAGTGAAAAGATCTAACAGTGTGAGGGTATAGTTGAAAATTTAATACATGGTAATAGGCTAAATATCAAGCACATTCCTAGAGATTTATGGTACATATTCAAGTTTACACAATTCAATTCATGGTGCATATTAAGTTGATATTTTTTAATGAAGCCCAAAAATTATACAAGACCACCACTTGGCAAGAGCATGTTATATTGATAGGGATAATAGATTAGGATGTAGATAAATTATGGGGTTTCCAAGAAGCACAACCTTAGAGCCAAAAAATAGTTGGCAGCCAATAACACTTGATCTTTTGAATCAGGATTGATGGTCCAGGTCGATCCATGAGCATAGATCCAATGGAATGAACCAAGATAGATTTTTCAAGGGGACCAAGATTTACCCAAGTAAATAAAAAGTTGAAACTAATGCATTTTTAAATTAAATAATATGAGGGAAGTCTTAAAAGTCTAGATGTGAAAAAGGCAAATTTGTAAAATTCAAAATGTGAAAACAAGCTGGAGGTAAAAGGTAAAAAAGTTGAAAATGACCTAAGTCTTTTACATATTTTCACTATTGTGCTTTCCCAAGCTCCTCCATGGGAGAAATATTATAGGTCTATAAATCTAACATGGGCCACTCCAAACAAGATCTCTTGAGTATCCATAATTATAGAATATTTTTAGGGAATCATTACAAAAGTAGGTTATTCCAAAGGATGAAAAGAGGAAGAGGAGTTGTCTAAAAGGTTTCAACTATGAAAATAAGTGGTCTAAGGCATCTTCAAGGAGCTCCATATAAAGGCAAAGTTTGTTTATCCCTCTACCATGAATATTTTCCTTCCATCTTGTGTGAAAGGCATATCCCACCATGAGATCAAAGAGTTTGTTGTAGAATTTCATCATTCCCTATAGAGGCAATTAGAGCCATGATCTTCTAGCAAATGGATGAATATTTTAGGCATGGTAAGGGAATATTTTCTAGTTATAAGAATCTTTATGGACTTGAATGTTTGTTTTGCACTTTTGAGAGTTGTGACCCATAAATGTATAAATAAGGGGGCCTTTTCTCTATTCATGGTTGTTATTAGATGTTGGTTGTGTTATTGGTCATTATTCTAGGTGTCTATTTTCTCCAAGTCTAGGTTTTATAGAAATTTTTTTGGGATCAATTGTTGTGTGTATATTTTTTCTCCTTTGCTAAGTTGGTTGTAGCTATACAACCATTAGTAACCTTTGAGAGCATATTTATGTCTCCCTTGTCAAAAGAGAAATTTCACCATGCTTATCCCCATGGTATCATTTTAAAGTATTGATTTTTACAATATTTATTTTCATGTTAATGAGAATTTTTGTGGTTATTTGTTATTTCCTATTGATGAAGTGTAAAAATATATTTTACAAATATTATTGACTAGATATCTTGCTCTATGCTCATTACTAGTTATCATTTTGGGTTTTGATATGGATTATAAACCCCTTTCTACATTATTTTAGAATTTGTTACTAAATAATTTGTTAGAGAACCCTAGGTTTATGGATTAAATAGGGAAAGGAATTTTAAATATTAGTTTCAGTGTATATCCTAGTCTCTTAGTGATCATAATATATTTACCATTATCTTGCATTTAAATTTTTCTCTACATCTTTGCTAAGGAACATTGTCATGAAATATTGCTAGATACCCTATTGTTTGGAAACCAACAACATGACACCCTCCTTTATTTTTATCATCTAGCTTGTCTTACCCTACAAATAATACACCCGTTGCATACTATAAGTGTTATTTGCCTTGCAAATGCATAATGTATTACATATTTGAAATTTGTTTGTTGTTTGTGCTTTAAATTTTAGTGTTGTAGTTTTAAATTCGACCCATTTTGTTAAATATTTTATAGAATGAAGATTGTATTAATATCCTCATCTATATTTAGTATCTTGTAAATGACTTAAATCATTTATGCATTTTTCTGACAACCCTTCATGGGTGAAGTACTCAAACTAGGTTATGCCTTATTTATATTTATTCCTTGTACCAAAAATCCCCATGGATATTGAATTGTAAAATATTTCCATGTGATCAAGATACCTCGTACATTCTCTCACCTTGGTTTAGGTAGAGATATAACTATTAGGGAGTTGACCATACCCTTTATAGGTGCCTCTTAGTTATTTTATACATTTGGTCTAATCTTGATGTAAAACCCTTTCCCAAATACAAAGAAATTCTAGTCAGTCTTTCATCTTTGTTTTCCATTTTATTTCAAGTGTATAAAGTTGAGTGTACAAGGTGTATAATTAGTAACCAACATTATCAATGGGTGAGTGGGATGGTGAATCCTAGCAAGATCCTGGTGATCTACTTGCATGGGCAACTTATGTTCTTCACTTGGGATTTAAGTTAGCATAATTATGTTGTATGGAAACATAATATGAGCCCATTATGGGGAAAATTTAAGTAGAGAATAACCTATTGAAGCACAACATAGGAAAATAATAAACTAAAATCGTAACACAAAAACTTAATTAACCATTAAATTATAAATCAAACATGCACATAAATATTAAGTTAAAATCAAATAAAATGTGAAAAGTTAATTGTATAAAAATTATTATGTATAAATTTTATCCTCTTATAACTTTGAAACATACTTTAAACCTTGAAATTACCTTAAGTTTATGTTTTTCAAATTCTACATCATAGAGCCCTAGTTCATGAAAACTTGAATAAATATATGGAATCATAGTGGGTCCCCATTTTAAGATTTATATGGGGTGTGTGTGTCAGGGTAAAAAATTGATGACTTAGTGGAGAAAATAATCCTAAGTATTTGAGAACCAATAATATTAGTAATGCATCATAATAAAACTTTAGCTCTACCAAGAAAAGGATAAACAAACCAAACCCTGAAAAATACTCACAATTCCTCATACAACGTACTAATCCTTTCCATTCCTTAGATTTGAGTGTATGATTTTTTTGTGAAATTAATTTCCTTTGGTTATGAGATTTTTAACAAAGACCTGAATAAACACTATAATTTTATTTTTTACCTTAGATCTTGTAATCAAATATAAAGGGAATACTAGGCATTGCTCTGCTACTAGTTAGTCATTCATAGCCCCAAGAGAGATACCTCTTATTCCACTCAAATACTTGCTTTACTACTAGTCAGGTGTCCATAGCCCTAGTAGATATTACTTGAATCACCCATATTCTATTAGTTTGTATGTTTTTTTTAAAACACACACACACACACACACACACACACACACACAAGAATGGTTGGGAACCACCATTGACTAGGTGTAAGTATAAGAAAAATTATTTTAATCAATATGTCCTTGTCAGTGTGTATCCATTTATATGATTATCTCCCAAATAAGTTTTAGAATGCAATAATGCAATTAATATTTTTAAATTATAATTATTTCCAATATTTGAATGATTATGTTAGAGGAAATACTATGGGTCTAGTAAACTCATTTAGTCCAAGCATAACATAATTAAATCATAACACATAACTCAAATATTTTTAAAATAAATCCTTGTGAAAACAAATTGTGCATCCTTATAAAATCATCCCCTTATTTTTGGCAAGTATATTTTAACTTCAACATAGGAAATCAGTTGGTCTATTTTAAATTTTAGAAAACTAGTCTAAAAATCATAACAACTAATCTACTAAAAGTAAATGCAAAATAAGGAAATATTTAATTTTATAAAGTAGGAAATATAATCTATAAAAAAAGAAATCTAATCTACTCTAATAATTAAATCTCCACTTATAGTCACTCAAAATCATCTTCAGTTGGAATAGCCATGAATTTGTGTTTCAAAAAATATCCATTGGCTAGAAAGGTGCGGTCATTACTTTGGAGGTCCTTCGAGTAGATGGAATTATTACATAATATTTATGATATTTGATATGTCCCAATCCATAATGGATAAATTTTTTCATGATATCCTTTCTTCTCATGTGATTTATACCATAGAAACACTAGGTCTAAAATGTTAAAGGCCTTAATAGTAGACCTTTTATCAAACCATATTTTGATAATGTCTTAATGTTTACTAAACTTGTGTAGTGTTTTAGTTCTTGCATATTCTATATAGATTATATAAATTAATCTAAACTATATTATTTCATCTTATCCCATGTAATCTTGCATAAATATTTATGTTGATATTTTAAAAGTAATGGGAAAGATAATTGTTGCCCATATACTAGAAAAAAAAGTGAAGCCTTGAGAGCTTGTTTGTGTCTAGTTCAGTCTACCCACAATACATAATTCAATAAGAGATACCATTCCCTTAATTTATCTTATGATAACTCCTTAATAGATATATCAAATTATTTTTAGTACATTTAACCACTCCATTCCCTTATGAGTAATAGTTTGATTAGAATTTGATGGTCATTTAGTGGTTGTAGGCCCACTCAGTAAATTAGTAGACTAGAATGTTGGACTGTTATCACAAACTAATTAGATAAGAGTGAAAAACCTGGTCAATATGTTATCTTATATAAACTTGATGAATCCATAATTCTCTATAGACACAACTTTTGTTCATCTAGTCTAATAGTTAGTAACTATTATGACAAACTTGTCTCTTGCTAAAGAGTTTGGGTTAATTAGCCAATAAATTCAAGGCCCTATTGAGCAAAGGGGTATCCTTATATGATTAGTTGTAGTATCATGTGTTTTTCCAACATCCTCTCTTTCTTTACAAAAATGGGGACCCATTTTTTTATACTATGGTCTTGACTTTCAGCCCCTCTTTTATATGTTTATGCAAAATCTAGGAAAAGATTGATTATTGGCCTTTTCATACTTTGGAAAAATAGCATTAGGTATTATGTTTTCATACACTAAATTTATAAATTTTGGGAGTATTTATTTGGGTTTTATGTTTTTGGACTTATAATTTTTTGAGATTTGGTCTTTGGAACATTTATTTTGTAAGAATTGGACATTTTGTCTATGATAATTTCCCTACAATAATTTTCCCATGCAAATTTCTCTAAATTAATTGAGATCTATTTGAATTATCTTCATTAGATTTGTCTTTTTTAGAATTTTCATATTAGACATTTTGTCTGATGGAATTTGACCTTACCGATGCATTTTCCCTGTAGTATTTCTACCAAAACAATTTTCCCATAGACTCATTCTTTTAAGATTTTTTACCCTAGGCTTATTCTTTCGGGTTTATTACATCAAATATTTTTTCTAAAACAATTTCCCAAAATTAGACTTATTCTTATAGACATTTTTTTCAAAACATTCCTTGGTGCCAATTTCCTTGAAAATAGCCTTACCAATACATTAAGGCAATACCCTTTGGCCTTTCTGTAAACTACCCTTCAATTTTTTCATAAGGGGAAATTTTCCCTATGAAGTATATCCTTTAGGTTTTTTCTCCATGAAGTATCCCTTTCAAACTTAATGCACTTGCCATTTCACCTTTTTATTATGTCTAATTTTCTTGACAGAATGACCCTTCAACTTTTTTGCATTGACCCTTTGCCTTTTTGACTTACCCTTCAAGAATTTTTTCCTAGGCCTTTTCCCTTTAAAACCATTCCTTTGGAATTTTTTTTATAAGATATCATTATTTTATCCTTTCAGAGACCATCCCTTTGAACAATTCCTTAAGACATTTTGTCTAAGACATTGTGCCCTTTGGCCCTTTTAAACTTATCCTTCCAAAATTTTATCTCAAGCATTTTTATCTATGAGCCAATTACTTCAGGGTTTATGTCTTAGGACCTTTTCCTGATGAAAATAAACCTTCAAAATTTTTGTCATTAGACATTTTATTTAATGCAAAAGGGATAAAACAATTCCTTGCAACAATCTTACCAATATAATTTTGCTAAGACAATGACCCCAAGGGCACATACCCATCAGGATTTGTATAGCCTACCCTTTAGGACTTTTATCTCAGACCCTTTCCCCATCAAAAATTTACCTTACAAAGTAGAACCTTTAAGCACTTTTACCATAAATTAGATCCTTCAGACCTTTTTCCCCTACCCTAAAAATTTATTAAAATGACCCTACAAACATTTTGAGTGAGCCTTTGGCCCTTTTTTAAATAACCACCTATCCTTCAGGATTTTGTCCTGACCCTTTTGCCCTCAAGAACTTACTCTTTGGGATAATTATCATGGGAATTTTTCCCCACATACTTCCTCTTCAACCATTTTAATAGATTTTTGGCCTTTATGAATTAGATCCTTCAATACTTTTATCATGGATGAAATGCCTTATAAAGTAGACCCTTCATATTGTTGCTCAATTAAATAAGACATAAACGTTAGGATAATTGCTTTAGACATTTTATTTGAAAAAAATTCCTTGATGATATACATGACCCATATAAAAGGATTGCAATAAATTCCCCCTTAGAAAATGGTTGAAAACAATACCCTACTGCTAATGACAATAGACCGAATTCCTTGTAGAACTGACAAGTGTCACCCCTACAATCAAGCACTTTATTACACACACACACACACACACACACACACACACACACACACACACACACACACACACACACACACACACACACACACACACACACACACACACACACACACACACACACACACACACACACACACACAACACACACACACACACACACACACACACACACACACACACACACACACACACACACACACACACACACACAGACATAGTCACTTTTGCATTTATGTTTTACAAGAGCGAATCTAGAAAAGACAAGTGTGAAACTCATGGCGAGTAAAAAAGTCAAGCACCAAGACCTATGATGCACATTAAATCACATACCAAATATCGATGGTGTGAAATCAAGCACAAAATCAAATGATTTTCAAAAATCTCTATGAGAGTGCCAAGTGGCAACAATGTGGGGACCCAGTACACATAGATCCACTAGTGTGTGGGAGCCTAGTACATGAAAATTGATGGTATGAGATCGATGGAGAATTTTTAATGGGCACATGACATGAGAGAAGTTATCATATGGTGTAAAGGTGATAAGCAATGGAATATGTTTTGAAAAAGAGCCCAAGAAGCTCCATGAAGATACCAAATAGCATGTTCATGTTCCATCATGCATAGGGATCTAACAGTGTGAGTCCTAGGTGCACTTTTCAAAGGTCTAAACTCAATGAGAGGCATAGGTAACCTACAATGCATAGTCATGTTAGATTACTCATAGTCAAACAATGTCACTAGTTCTAAAGGATTGATACAATGATACTTATCTTTGATGCATGTATGAGTTATATTTGAAGGCGGTTAATCTAAAATATCTAATAGGTTTTTCTCATAACATATAAAATGAGGCATGTACATTTTTATAAAATGATGCATATATTTTTAGTTTACATATAGTTCAAGTTATAATTGTAAAAATTACCTTCATCTTCATACACATGTACATGTTGCATAGATTTTGTAAAGGATAATTTAAATTGATAATGATAAATAGACTCTTGTATAATTTTAGACCATAGTTAGAACTCAAGTTTTGACTATCACATGTAACAACATTTCATGAACTTGGAGGATGAGGTGACCCCTTCCCCAAGTCTATATAAACAATTATAATCCAACTTGGATTTTGGTCAGATAATTTTGAATATAGGAGCAACATAAATTTTGATCATTAGTGATTGTGTTTGTGTATTTTCTTTCCAATTTATATGTAATTAGTTGTTAATTTATTTGGTTGTATGTTCAATAATATTTAGTGTGCAAAAGCTATGAATGGATTCTTGATTATTTTGATTGATGAACTAATTTGTAGATGTGTAAAAACTATTGAAGGATTGGTAAACATATTTGTTAAGATAGTCAAGTTCAAATTGATTCATAATCTTGATTGTGCATGAGTGCTCTTTTGGATGTAGTTTTGTATGTGTGTGCAACAACTACCTTAGACACTTCACTAGCCTGAGCCATAATCTATTGATTAAGGGTGTGAGATAGATTCCCTAAAAGGATCAAATTTTGTTTGAGGCTTGTGAATTTCCTACATCTTTATCTCCTTAGACTTATTAGTCATTTTTAACTATGTATATGAAATTACTGCTAGAAATAGCCATAGGTTTTGAGAGTACTTATCCTTTTAAAAACCAACAAGGGAAGTGATTATTGAAAACAACATAAGCTTTCCTTTTTTGTCTTACCATTCCCTCTTTTTTTGAGTTGGTTTTGAGACCTACCCACTTTAGATTAGAAGCCAACACCCATCTAACTCATGTAGAGATTCACTACCCTTATTATAAACCACACCTCTACATAAAAACCTTTTAAAAAAATTACATTCCCTACCCACTATTCTATCAATAGGTTGTAACAAAATACATACCTAAACATCATGCCTTGGAGTGGATTTTACCTCCATTGAGATATTAAAATGTTAGAGGCTACCTCATTTGACTGTGGTGTGTATAAAACCCACATCAATAATTCTAATGGTGCTAGAAAGAGGACCAACACCTTCGATAATAGTAGGTATTATTTGTGTAGAGTTGTACTTGAGTCATCTAGGAGAGTGACTAGATCTAATTCCTAGGCTAGTTTTCTAGTCTCACCCTTGACAAGTCATAAGAGACCTAGAACTATGCCAAAATTTATAGTTTAGAACAGTCCACCTCCTCTAGTAGGGAACCCCTTACTTGTAAGGAACCCTTTACCTATTAATTAAACAATGGCTCAAAAATCACCTTAGATAGTTGGATCTGCTATTTCCATCCAATGAGATGTGCATGATTTATCTTAGAATCTTAAAAACTACTTGCCTTCCTTTGCTCTTTCAAAATTGAGGATAGTAGAGGAACATATTAGATATTTTAATGTTGACTTGATATTAATGAATGTTATCCATGAGAATTTTTCATATAGATTATTCCATTTTTCTTTAATGGATGGTACTTATGATTGGTATTTAAATCTAATGAAAAATTCTATCACTTCTTGGGATGAATGTCAAGTAACTTTTCTTGTGTAGTTTGGACAAGTTATAAATCCTAGTTTGGTATACCAACACTTCACCAGCATGAGGAGAGAACATAATGATCCCATATGTTATTTCAACATAAGGTTCCATAATATGTATGATTAGTTAATCCAAAGGTACAAACTACATGAGACATTAGCATTAGAGATGTACAAGGATGCAATGGATCTGATTACTATCATGTTCCTAAGAAGAGTAGCTATCGACAATAGTTTGACATTAACATACAAAGAGGATATCAATATAGATAAGAAGCAAAACCCTTATATTCCTAGTGCACCTAATTTTAACAATGGATTGCCATCACTTAATCCAATACCATATGCAAAATAGAATGTTCCCATGTTCAATAAAAATCAATTATATTCACTGCCTCTATTGACACAGAAGACACAACCTAATTTTAGCTTCTCAAATAAACATATGATAGGAAATTGTTACTATCAAAATAAATAATTGATTATGTCTCCTACTATTTTTCAATAATGTACTAACTCTATAAAGGTCAAACTAGATTCTATCTAGAAGATGGTTCATAAGTTGAGTAGCGACTTCTTAAATATGAAAAGGAAGATGGGAAATGCCAATGGCCCAACAAATAATAAAAAAACTAAATTTTAGAGATATAATAGACCATTAAATAGACCTAATAATTCTAAAAAGTTTTGAAAGATCAATATGGCATAAATAGCTCTTCCCAATTGGTGCTGAACCCATAATACTTATGAGCATGATGAGCTTAACTACATTGAATTTTGCACAACATTCAAAATATTTCATAGAGAGGTGGTTATAAAATATCAGATGCATAATCTATTTGAGCATCATCCAAATATTATCTCTTTCAACACTACCATTTTATTTTAAACTTATGAGTTTCCATTCCCAAGGGAAGATGATAATGAACTAGAACATAATATGGATGAAGTTCATGCTTTCTAATAGTTCTAGATAGGTGCATATAATCTAAGGAATAAGTAGCTTATTATAACATCAACTCCTCCAAATACCATGGAGATTCCTCCTAATACTAAAGCATATAATAATTCATCCCCTCCAAAGGGTAATGATCGGAAGTAGAGAAAAGAAGAACCAAGTAAAGGAGGATATAACATTATTGAATACATGAAAAAGATCAAAGCAAATATAACTCTTCATGAGTTAGCTTAGATCCTTAAACGAAAGGAGATGTTATGGAAGTCCATTACTAGAAAATATCTTATGGAAATAACTAAAGCATCTATAGATAAAGTGAAAGTTATGGATGCCAATCTCATCTACAAGAGTAAACCAGAAGTTTCACCCTTCTTACTGACTATCTAGGCATTTGATAATAATATTCATAATTATTTAGTTGATTTTAGAGCTTCTACAACTATCATGCCTAAATCCATATGTCAAAAGCTTGGTCAAACTCTAAGCCCCTCAAAGAGAATAATTTCACAATTGGATAAAATAATAGTACCAATAGTTGGTGAATTGACTAATGTGTACATTCAAATATCATTTGAATTGTGATTCTAGATGACCTATGATATTATTGTGGTAGACATATTAGAAGGATCCAAACTAAACTGAGTAAGTATTGGTCCAAAACACTTAATGGATATATCTTTATATAATTTTCTCATATATGGATACCATAGAGAGGAGTTGTGAATAAACTTAGAATTGATAAAGAGATGAGAATGAAATATCCCATTATGGAGTATAAAGTCAATATGAAGAGGTAAAGTATGAGTCTTTCAACCTTGGTATTTATAATTTTACTACTCAAAATTAAGTAGAAAATCCAAAACATAAAGGTTTAAATTAGTTATGGACTCTACACTTTGATGGCACTAGATCCAGGTAAGGATCAGGCATGAGAATCAAGCTGACTGATCCATAATGTAAAAAATTATTGGCAACATACAGATTGTAATTTCCATGCACTAAAAACAAAGCTAAGTATGAAGATCTTATTTTGGGATTATAGTATGTAATTAATAATAATGTGAAGGAAATATTAGTATTTGGTGACTAAAATTTAGTGGTCAATCAAGTCAAAAAAATACCAATGCAAGCTATCTTATTTGAGAATATACAAGCATAGAGCATGGGACATAATTTAAAGATTTGAATATTTCAGCATAGTAGCACTTCCCAAAGAGAAAAATAAAATTGTTGATTTTCTAGTTGTTGCTACTACTAATCTAGATCCGTCATAAGAATCTAAGATAAAAAAGTTCTCAATTAAATTAGTATCATGCCCCTCTATTCTAGATAACATAAAAAGTTCTAAGTCTTTGATGATGACCATCAAATTAATCAATTTTTAACCAATTCAAAGGAAATCAAATCCTAAATCATTGATGATAAGGAAATTAATCACCTCTATCAAGAGGAATCATGTAAAGAGGGCATTCTTCAACTCAAAGAGAATCAAATTCCAATTGGCTTGGTCTCCTTAGAAATACCATTCAACATAGATTCTCAAGCTCAGCAACTCAAGAAACCTAAGGTAAGTGAATTAGAATTTAGAAGGGAAAATATAGGAGATGAGCACAACCCATACTATGTTAATATTAGTCTCAGCTACACCCTAGAAGAAAGGTAGTGAGTGAAGAATTTAATCACTTGATATAAGGATGCCATTGCCTAGACATATGAATATTTGAAAGTTTATGACCCATAAATCATTACTCATACAATTCCCTTGAATCCAAATCACAAACCATGTATATAGAGGTAGAGACCTGTCAATCCTATTTTAGAGCCTCTTATTTAGAGAGAAGTGGAGAATCTTTTAAGCACAAAAATCATCTTTCCAATAAGACATTCTACCTGGGTGGCCAATTTGGTCCTAGTAAGAAAGAATAATAATGAGATCATATTATGTGTTGATTTTAAGAATCTAAATAAGGCTTATAAAAAGGACAATTATCCTCTACCTTCTCTAGATGAGGTGATACAATTAGTAAGTGGTTCTAAAATGATGTCCTTCCTAGATGGATTTTTATGCTATAATTAGGTACTGGTGTAGTATGAGGATAAAATGAAGACAACATTCACTATGAAGTGGGGAACTTATGCATATAAGAGGATTTAATTTGGCATAATAAATGCAAGAGTGACCTCTCAAACTACCAAGGATCATGCACTCAAAGGTCTGATAATAAAATGCATAATCATCTACATGGATGATTTTATAGTATTTTTAAAGAATTAGAAAGATCATATAAGTCACCTAAAGTCCATATTCAAGAGGTGAAGAAGGTTTGGTGTTTTTATAAACCCAAAGAAAAGTATATTCAAAGTGACTAATAGTAATATTTTTGGGTACATCATCACCAAAGATGGGATCACCATTGATCTAGATATAATTTAGGAAATTTCAAAAATTCAGCCACCAAACAACAAGAAGGAGGTTAAATAATTCTTTAAAAAGATTAACTTCATAAGGAAATTCATCTCAAGATTTTCAAAAATTGTTAGAACTTTGAATACCATGATTAAGAAGGGTTCCAAAATAGAGTGTAAAGTTGAATCCCAAAAGTCCTTCTAGGACATTAAAGATATTATATCATAGGCTCTAGTATTGATTAGTCCAGATTTTATGAAATGTTTTTATCTATAATCATTCACTTTACAGCGTATGATTGTTATTATCATCACACATAAGAAAGAAGAATCAAAAAATCTATTACATTCATGAGCACAAATCTAAAGGATGTAGAACTAAGATACTCCATGATTGACAAAAAAAATTTCATCCTTGTCAACATAGTGAATAATTTTTGGAATTACATCTTGAGGAATAAAGTCATTACCATTATACTTGATCATATAGTCAAGCTCACCCTATTACAAAATGAGCTAGGAGAATAATGAGGCAAATGAATGGCTAAGTGACAAGAATTAGACATAGAGATCAAGCCTAAAAAGATCTTTTAGATCCAACGCATTATGTAGCTTATGACTAAACTAGATCCACACATCATAGTTGAAGAGGCATGTGAAGCTCAAGTATCTAAAAGAGAATGGTATACTAATATAATATAGTATTTACTTACAAGAACTTGTTCCTTGGAGCTTAGTAAAAAAAGGAGAGATTTAAGGCTCAAATATTCTCATTACATGATCAATAAGGGAGTCCTCTATAGAATAAATTATGAAGGTACTTATCTTAGGTGTGTATCTGTAAAAGAAGCTAAAGAAATTTTAGAGAACTTGCATTAAGAAATATGTAGAAATCACCCATATAGAAATAACACAACCCATAAGACTTAAGAATGGGATATTATTGGCCAATAGTTTTCAAGGATGATTATACTCACATCAAAACATGACATGAATGTAAAGTTCTAGATAAGAGAAAATTACACATAGTAATGCCTTTACAACTAGTTATTGATAGAAGGTATTTTGCCTAGTGGGGTTTAGACTTCATTGGCATCATCAACCCAAATTCCTTAGTAGGCTATGTATTTATCACTTACTATTATATATTAATGTAATAAATGGATTAAAGCCATAGGCACAAATAATTGCAGAGCACAAGATGTGATTCACTTCTTAGAAGAATGCATAAAAACTAGAGTTGGCATGCTTATTTCTCTAGTTTGTGATAATGGATCAGCTTTCATATCGATAGAATTTACTAAGTGGGTACATGACAACCATATTATTATTAGGTTAGATTCTAAAAATTATCCTCATGGAAATGGACTAGTAGAATCAATGAACAAGAATTTGATCGATGTAATTAAAAAATCAACTAGAGATAAGCCTAGGGACTAACACAATTTATTAAAGTATGCTCTTTGGGTAGACCAAACTAGACATAAGCAAGACCTTAAAGCTTCACCCTATCTATTAGTAAATGGATTAAATCCTATGTTCCCAATTATGCTAAAGTTACCCACTTATAAATTTATACAGGACTACATAGAACCAAGAGATAAAGTAGAATCAAGATTGTTGGATTTAATAGAAATGGAAGATTCAAGGACTAAGGATTTATAGACATTAGAAAACACTAGGACATGTTCAAGAGGTGGTTTGATAAAAGATCAAAAGTCAAAGCATTTAGGATTTTGGATCTAGTGTTACTTTGGGATAAAACACATGAGAAGAAGTGACAACATGACAAGTTTTCTGCACTATAGATTAGACCATACCATATTTCAGAGATCATGGGCAATAATGCATTTCATCTAAAGGACCTCTAAGGTAAAAAGCTTACATATCCAGTTAATGGATAGTTCCTAAAGCATTAATTTAGGGATGTGCCCTAAGTATCGAGGGACAAATGAATATAGTTGTAGGATTAGATTAGATTTCTTTCTTTCATAGACTAGTTTCCTAATTTTATTATTTTGATTTCAAAGAATATATTTATTTCTTTCATAGACTAGATTCTTACTTTCTTAGTTTAGATTTTATGATTTATAGAGTATTTATTACTCTTTACTTTCTCTAATGATAAAAAATGTGTTTTCGCTAACTATAACTAAGTTAAAAAAATCCAAACCAACTAAGCTTTTAGTTTATAGAGAAGGGGAATATTAAAATCTTGACACTTTGGGACTAGTTTATAAACTATATGCATTTATGTGTTTTTGAGTCTTTAGGATAAAGGTAGGTAATCATGGATTATTCTGAATGGTGTCAGAATTGAATACTTTTACCAAGCATGTGTAAGTTGATCTTAGAGTACTTCATACAAATTTATAATTTTTTTCTTATTTTATTGGGTCAAATACACTTATCACATTAAATACCTATTATAGGTGATAATTCTAGGTATAGGTGTAGCTGGTAAGGACATTCTAGTAATGATTTGTTTTATAATTATACCAGCTCACTAGGGTTCTAGCTCTTTTCTTTTCCATTCAAGAATAAAATAAAAAAAGAATAAAGAACCAATGAATTCAAAATATTAAAAGAAAATTTAAAGAAAATAAAAAGGTTCACATGATGAAATAAGGTCAATGTACCAAACATCATGATCAAAAGAAAATAATGAAAAGAGAAGAGAAGGAGCCTAAGGTATCTCTATCAAGACTATAGATGTTTGGATAGAAGTAGATCAATGCATAAACTTCCCTTGTTTTTTAGCATTAAAGATATACTAGAATGAAACCTATAGCTTCATCAAGCCTTTGAAAAACTCATCACAATAGGGTTTAAATAAACTACATGTTTTGACACACACAAATCTAAGAAATTAGAAGGTAAGTATGGTTTATGAATTAACTTAAGAATCTCTTTTATGTTTTTGATTTAAGTATTCTTCTGTGTCACACTTCATGCTTAATTTGAGATTGTAAATCAGAGTTCTAGGTTCTTGAATACTCCTGCGTATTCAAGAACCTAGAACTTTGCAGGAGTATTCAAGAACTTAGAACTCTAATTTACAATCTCAAATTAGTCATGAAGTGTGACATAGAAGAATACTTAAATCAAAAACATAAAGAGACTCTTAAGTTAATGCACACTACATACTTTCCTTATAATTTCTTAGATTTGTGTCTCAAAACATGTTGTTCATTTAACTCCTATTTTGATGAGTTTTTCAGTGTTACCCCTATAAATCATCATTTTTTTACCCAACATCTCCTCTTTCTTAAAAAAATGGGGACACAATTTTTTTAGACTATGGTCTTGAATTTAAGCCCCTCTTCTAAATGTTTATGAAAAATCTAGGAGAAGATTGATTATTGGCCTTCTTATACTTTGGAAAAGTAGCATTAGGTACTATGTTTTCATAGACTAGATTTATACCTTTTGGGAGTCTTTATTCAAGTTTTATATTTTCAAAATTATGTTTTTTGAGATTTAGTCTTCAGAACTTTTGTTTTAAAATAATTGGTCTTCAGGTTGATTATATCAAACATTTTATCTATGACAATCTCCCTACAACAATTTTCCCATGCCAATTTCTCTTAATTAATTGAGCTCTATTGAACTTATCTTCATTAGATTTATCTTTGTCAAAAAATTTCTATCAAAAATTTTGTCCAATGGAATTTGACCTTATCGATAAATTTTCATTACAATAATTCTATAGAAATAATTTATTCACAGACTTATTCTTTCAGGATTTTTTGCCCCAGACTTATGATTTTGGGTTTATTATATTAGACATTTTGTTGGAAACAATTTCTTGGAATCAGACTTATTCTTGTAGGCATTTTGTCCAAAAATTTATTTAGAAATAATTTCCTTGAAAATACTTGCAAGACATTAGGGCACATACCCTTTAGACTTTTTTCAATTAACCTTTGACCTTTATATAATCTACCCTTAAGGTTTTTTGTCAAGGGAACTTTTCCCTATGAAGTAGATCCTTAAATATTTTTCACCATAAAGTAGACCCTTTGAAATTAATATACTTGACCTTTGGCCTTTTTGTTGTGGTAATTTTTATTGATAGAATAACTCAACTTTTTTGCATTGACCCTTTACCTTATTGACTTATCCTTTGGGAATTTTATCCCAAGGCTTTGCCCTCCTATCACTAGTGGAATAGTTGATGCAAGTTTTATGCATACCATAGTTGAATGAGGTAGCCTATAATGTTTTATGATCTCAATGGAGGTAAAATCCACTCTAGGGCATGAGTTATAAGTATACGGTCCATTACAACCTATTGATGGAAAGCGGGTAGGGCATGTAGGTTTTTGACAAGGTTTTTGGATGGAGGTGTGGTTCCTAATAAGGGTACTGAATCTCTATGTGAGTTGGATGGGTGGATAGATTATAATATAAATTGGTTAGGTATCAAAACAAAATCAAAAAAAGAAGGAAGGGTAAGGCAAAAGATAAAGATTTTGTGGTTTTCAAGAATCACTTCACTAGTTGATTTCTAAAAGGACAAGTGCTCTCAGAACCTATGTTTTTTGCTAGCAATAATTACACTCACATAATTAGACATGACTAAGAAGTCTAAAGAGATAAATATGTAATAAATTCACAAGCCTAAAATAAAGGTTGATCCTTCTAGGATAGTTATTGCATACCCTTAATTAGGAGATTATGACTTGAGCTAGTGAAGTATCTAAGGTAGCTATTACACACACATACACAAATACATCCAAAAGAGCACTCATTTACAATCAAGATTATGAATCAATTTGAACTTAACTATCTTAACCAATATATTTACCAATCCTTCAATATTTTTTGTACATCTACATATTAGTACATCAATAAAAATAATCAAAAATCCATTCATAAATTTTGCATACTAAAGATTATTGAAACATACAACCAAAGAAAGTAATAATTAATTACATAAAAATTGGAAATAAAATACATAAAAACATTCAATAATGATAAAAATTGATGTTGCTCTTGTATTCAAAATTCTCTGACCAAAATCCAAGTTAGATTACAATTATTTATAGAGACTTGGGGAAGGGGTTACCTCATCCTCTAAGTTCATGCAAGGTCATTACATGTGATAGTCAAAAATTGAGTTCTAACTATGGTCTAAAACCATATAAGAGTCTATTTATAGTTATTATTTTAAATTAACCTTTACAAAATCTATGTAACATGTGCATGTGTATGAAGACAAAGGAAGTTTTTTACAATTATATCTCAAACTATATGCAAACTATAAATATATGCATCATTTTACAAAGTTATACATGCTTCCTTTTATAGGTTATGAAAAAAAAAATTAGATATTTTAGATTAATTACCTTTAAATGGAACTTAGACTTGCATTGAACATAAGTATCATTGTATCAATCCTTTAGAACTAGTGACACTATTTAACTGTGACTAATCTGACATGGTTACACATTGCATGTTACCTATGCCTCTCATTAAGTCTAGAACTTTAAAAAATGAACCTAAGACTTGCACAATTAGATCCTCATATGTGATGAAACATTAGCATGCCATTTGGAATATTTGTGGAACATTCTGGGCTCTTTCATAAAACATACTCCATCGCTTAGCACCTTTGCACCATGTGGTAACTTCTTGCTTATCTTGTGCCCATTGAAAAGTCTTCATTTATCTTACACTACCAATTTTCATGTACTAGGATCACATACACTATTGGATATTTATGTATTGGGTCCCTATAATGTCACCACTTGGCACTCTCATAGATATTTTTAAAAGACTTTGTTGATGTGCTTGATTTTTCATCATCAATATCTGATATGTGAGTTAACGTGAACCATAGATCTTGATGCTTGACCTTTTTTACTCCCCATAAGTTTGACACTTGTCTTATAGATTCTCTTATAAAAAACATAAACACAAAAGTGACTTAGCATATATATAGTAAAGTGTTTGACTATAGGGGTAACACTTGGAAAATTTGTTGGGACTTTGGTCTATTATAATTGGTAGTAGGGTATTTCTTTGACCATTTTATGTAGGGGAATTCATTGTGGGAATTTTATGTTGGTCATGTATATCATCAAGGAAATTGTTTCAGATAAAATGTCTAAAGCAATTATCCTAAATGGTATGTCTTATTTTTTTTAGGCAACAATATGAAGGTTCTACCTTGTAAAGAATTTTATTCATGATAAAAGTCTTGAAGGATCTACTTCGTAAATAATGAAGGGATATTTAAAAGGCCAAAGGGAAAGTTTGTAGGGAAAAATGCCCATGACAATTATCCTAAAGGGTAAGTTCTAAAGGGCAAAGGGGTTGGAAAAAGTCTTGAAGGATAGGTGGCTATTTCAAAAAGGGTTGAAAGGTCACTCAAAATGCTAAAGGGTCATTTCAATAAATTTGAAGGGTAGGTGTAAAAGGTCCAAAGGATATACTTCATGGCGAAAATTCCCAAAGGGTATACTTCATAAGGTAAAGTTTTTGTAGGGAAAGGGTACATGACAAAAGTCTTGATGGGTAGGTGGCATAAATATTAAAGGGTATGTGCCCTTGGGGTCATTATCTTGGTAAAATTCTATTGGAAAGATTATTGTAGGGAATTATTTTGGGCCTTTTGAATTGGATAAAATGTCTAATGGTAAAAATTTTGAAGGGTCATTTTCATCAAGAAAAGGGCCCAAGACACAAAGCTCAAAATATTTTGCTTGTAGGTAAAAATGCCTAGGATAAAAGTCCTAAAGGATAAATTCAAAAGGGTCAAAGGGAATGATGTCTTAGACACAATTTCTAAAAGAATTGGTCGAAGGGATGATCTCAAAAATGTTGAAGTAATGATGTCTTGGAAAAAATATCTAAAATAATGGTTTCAAAGGGCAAAGGCCTAATACAAAATTCCTAAATGGTAAGTCAACAAGACAAAGTGTCCATGTAAAAAAGCCAAAGGGTCATTCTATTAGGAAAAATGGCCATAAAAAAAGTTTGAAGGACAAGTTCATTAAGTATAAAAATTCTAATTCATGGAAAAAATTCCTAAAGGATCTACTTCATAAGGCAAAGTTCCCCTTACAAAAAAGTTGAAGGGTAGGTTACAAAAAGGTTGAAGGGAAATTACAAAAGGTTTGAAGGGTATGTGCCATAATGTCTTAACAAGGTTGTTTTTGAGGAAATTGGCACTAGGGAATGTTTTGAGAAAAAAATGTCTAAAAGAATAAGTCTAATTTAGGGAAATTGTCTTAGATAAAATGTCTGATGTAATAAACCTAAAAGAATAAGCCTGGGGAGAAAAATCCCAAAAGAATAAGTTTGTGGTAAAATTGTTTTGATAGAATTTATTCAGGGAAAATGTATCAACAAGGTCCAATTTTGTCATACAAAATGTTAGATAGAAAAATTTAGACAAAGATAAATTTGATGAAGATAAGTTAAATAAATCTCAATTTTTTTAGAGAAATTGGCACATGTAAATTGTTGCAAGGAAATTTTTGTGATCAAAATGTCTAACAAAATAAACCCAAAGAACAATTCTCAAGAAACAAAAGTTTTTAAGACCAAATCTCAAAAATTATAAGTTCAAAAACATAAAACCCAAATAAAAACTTCTAAAAGGTATAAAGTTAGTGTATGAAAACATAATACCTAATGATACTTTTCCAAAGTATGAAAAGGCCAATAATTAATATTCTCTTAGATTTTGCATAAGCATATAAAAGAGGGACTCAAATTCAAGACCATAGTCTAAAAAAAGTGAGTCCCTATTTTCATAAAGAAAGAGGGATGTTGAGTACAATATCATGGAAACATTCACCTCCCTTTTTCCAAATACCTAGTATTCATAGTAGGTTCTGACATGGTTATGTGCATCTTTGAAGATCATGGGCTATCAATATCCCATCCTTAGAACTTTATGATTTGTTGTGTGCCCGAGGGATGTCCACTACCAATTTTATGATTTAAGTTGTCTAGGATGTCCAATACTTATTCACTTAAAACACATCTTAAATATATTCCCTCCTAGTTATTTTTATATAAGACTCCCTTCTTGATCATATAATGAGCTAATTTAAGTGTAAGGGCTCACCTCTACTCTTTGTTTAGCTTAGGAGGTATGTACCTATGCATAAGTAATAAATTATTTGAGTGTACCACTCACCACCAACTACTTGAGCCTCATTTATTTTTTAAATTCAAATACATAAATCAATCTCAATCATGAGCTAAATGATTCCTTGGACTCTTACCATTTCATTGGTCTAATTTCAATAACAAAGTCTTGAAGTTTGGCCATCCATTTTCCTCTTATTTTAAACAATTCATTCTAGACAAGTGTAAGCTTTATGGATGGGTCTAGGATGATGCCATATGTTTTATTTCTTATAATACAATGCTTAAATTTTTTCAAAACTTTAATCAATCCATATATTTGTTTGTTTATCATAGAGTATTTCAGCTTTGCATCCTTTAGATTGGTTCTCATGAAGGAAATCAGATATTTATTGTCATCCACCTTTTATTTAAATACATCAACTATAATATGTTTTGAAGTGAATAAATTAAGATATAAATATTTATTGAAGTTTTTGCTGATCAAAATAGGAGCTCAAAAAATCATAGCCTTGATGTATTGAAAAACTCTCTTAGCCTTTATTGTCCACTTTATCTTGGCACCTTGGTTTAGCATAACATTCAATAGTGTAAATATATATAAAAATATATAAATGAATTTCATTATAAAGTTAATATTACTAAATAAAGACTTCAATTCTTTCTTTCTATTCAGAGGTGTCAACTTGGAAATGCCTAACATCCTTAGTGAGGACATGTCCTCATAATTTCCATTTAGTAACCCCAAAGATGATCTTTCTACATCTATCAAATAATCATTTTAGATAATTTTCATGATCAACTCTTTCTTTTGAATACACTATCAAATCATCCATGTAGATGATGATGCATTTGCCAATAAGTCCATGAGAGGTGAATCCCATCACTCTCTAAAGGTTTATACTAAATTAATTAGTCCAAAATGAATCCTTTTATATGGAAAAGTTCCCCACATAGTGGTAAAGGTAGTAATTAATATTTTTTATGCTTCCATTAGCACTTGGTTATAGATTGAGAATCCATCCAAAAAGGACATAATCTCAAAACCATTGACCATCTACATTACCTCATTGAGAGAAGGTATGGGGTAATTTGATTTATTTGATGCTCTATTTAGTTTTTTAAAATCAACATAGATTTTTATATATTAATTATTCTTTCTAATTGGTACTAGGTTGGTTACATAGGTACAGTGCCTAATTGGGAAGATGATCTTGGAATCTAATAGATTTTGTACTTCTATTTGGATGATAGGTTATAGTATTGGATTAACTAGCCTTTGGATCTTAATAAAAGGCTTAGGTTCTATATTTAATGGAATATCATGTGTGATGACTCTAGGTTAAGATAGTTTGAAATATCCATATGTCCATGTGATCATGTCTTTGTATTTTATTAGAAGTCTATTAAAATTTTATTTCTTACTTTTAGTGCAAATCATACCAATGTTCACATACTGAGGATGTTGGTCAATGCCTAGATTATCCTTAATGAAATCAAAATCAATTTTTTTAGGATGCTTATACTTTTGAGCTTGTGGATATATGTCAAAATCATGCTCTAGGGAAAGCATCCCCAAAAGGATGCAATTCTCCTTTATCTGTAAGACACCATCCTCTCCTAAATATTAAATCTGCATGGGATCAACATATTTCTCATCTATAAATTGAGATTCAAAGGTCATATCACTACTCATAAACTATAAAATCTATTGATATTCATTAGATACCTATAATTTTCCAACAGTATATGGAATAGAGGGGCAAGGAAGCATCTCTACATAAAATTTATACATTTTAGATCTTGGAGTGGTCCCAAATTGGTAGCTAAAGCTACTAGTGAATTTTATGTTTGATTTTATCCCCTTGGGATGGATCTAATGCTAAACACCTCAAAGGATTTGATTAGGTCCCATGTTCACTACTTATACTTTTTTAAGTTGGTGATATTACATCAATACTTATTAATGATATGGTTAACAACTAGCTCCAAATCTCTAAATATTTAAAACTTCTTGATGTTATGATTCAATGAAAATTATAGATGAAGGATTAGATATTTGCACTTATCTCTATTATTAGAGTAGGAGAATTATTGTCTATAGGTAGCCAAATATTTCATCCTATCTATATTGACCAAGGCCATGCTAACACCTAAAACTTGTTTTAAGCTAGATTTGTAAAAATGAAAAGTCTATAATTGAGAAGTACTTTAAAATTATTGTTCATGAAACTCTTTCTTGGTAGTAAATGTGTACACTCCTACATGTGGAGATGCAAAGTCAACCTTATTATTCTTGGTATTATACTTAGTGATCATGTACTTCATCTTTGGTTTTTTGTTTACTTAGATTTGATTGGTCACTCCTTTTTAAGGTAGCCACATGTGTGAGAAATACATGTCCATATACCCATTCAGTGTCTTTGACCAATCACAACTGAGTAATAGGACATAATATTATATAATGTTAATGGACATAATTTATATATATTTTTTTACACATGGATCATATAAAAGTTGTATGTACACATTTTTCAACTCTTTAATACACAGTATAAAAGACTTATCTACCTGTAATACCACTTTTTAAAACTTATCTAGGGTTAAACCAAAATTCTTACACATAACTATCATTATCACATTGTCGAAGTCACTTGAGTCAATGAAAAAATTATGCACATTCTTATTGAACATTCAAACAGTCAACTAAAATAATGGTATTTTAGGTTTATCTTTGTATACCATCACATTTACATGGGTAGCTTTGGAATTATTAGATGTAGAGGATATACTAGTTGGGGCCTTGAGTATAAAATATATTTATTTAGTGATCTGATTCATTTCATGTAGGGTGATATTAGCCTTGATATTCTTCATATCCTGAACAATGTTGTAACATGCTCTACTTTTAATTCTTCACTCTGTAAATGATCATCCCTTTTGGGGGAAGTAGATTATTATTAGCCTTAGAATTTGGAGGGGTAGTAGCATTATTATTTGGAGGAGTGGAGGTAGTACTAGGATAATTGTTACACATATTGTAATTATTCCTTTAGAACTATTAGAATGCATGAATCTCATTTATATTGTCCTCTAGTTCATTCTCATCTTCTACTAGGAATGAGAAGTCATAGTTCTCAAAGACCATTTGTGTACTAGAGTGCCCTAATGTATCAGAGGAAGATGACTCTAGATGATTCACAAAACCCTCTTGTCTTTCCATTTCTTTTTGAAATATTTCAAAAGTAATGTATAACTCTATGGAATCCAATTCTCCATGTTGTGCTATATTGATAAACCCACACCAATTGGGCAATGTTGCTTCTAAGATATTTACTTTAGGCACCTTATTTGGCGGTTATTATTATTATTATTTTGTGTTATTTTTAGGTATATTTAAATGCGTATTATATCTTTAGAATATAAATCACTAATTTTTATTTTGTCCACTAGTATGCTTCATTATTTATTGTGTGCTCAATAATTCATTACTTAACTATTACACCATCCTATGGATAACATCTAACTCAAATTTTTTAGAGTATATAGTTTCACCTTGAGTGGTATAAGCATTTATAGGGATTGAAATCTAGATTTGGTATTGATGGGATGTATGAAAAGTGTTATTCAAAAATCTTAGGATTTGATTTGGTGTAGCATAAGACAAGGTCATCTACATGTGTGTGTGATTTTGATTATAAGCCATAATGTTATGGTTATCATTTAGAATTAAATAATTTTGGTAGATATTAGATCTATTTAGGATTTATAGTTGGGGATTTATTTGATTATCAATATTTATATATTTATAATATGTTATTGGTATGTAAATGATGCATACTGCTCTACACAAGAACATTGAGGTTGTAGGATCTAAGGCATCCTTGTACATATCAAGGGTTAGCATAATGTTGGGATTATATGCATAATTTACATGGATAAACATTTTTAAAAATATAACATTAAAATATATTATGGTTTCATTAGGCTCTCTCCTAATACTATTAAAATGCTAGTATATAACACTAAGACTAGTAACCTATCTAAATTGACCTAAAAATATATTTCACACTAGGCCCAAGAAGTAATTAAAGCTTGTCAGAGGTTGAGAAAACAATCATAGGTAAAATATTGTAGTGTGAAGGGGAAAAGCCTGCATGTCACATCCTCATTATCCATATTCATAGCCCTAGAACTATCTTAAAAGACATTAGGTGTTATTTAGTAATCCTTCTTCCAAAAGGGGAGAGGAAGTAAATTTTTTTTTTTGTGTTTTCTAGTCAAGTCATGGGCAACACCGAAAACAACAATAACAAAACTAACTAACCAAGCTACGGACATAATGGTTCTAAGGAGTGGACCTCTTCTATTTAGGTAAAATTATTGAGTATGATCTTTCTTTGAGGTGTCATTATCTAACCTAGGTCTTATGTGGAACCATAAAGGAAAAAAAAACATACTAGTATTAGAATTAGGCTTGGTTAACCTCTTTGAATTATCTAGTGCAACTCAAGTGGTCTTCTTCAAGAAATCAGTGGAGGTTCATGCCATCATTATAGCACTAGATAAAGTCCTATTGATGTGGGTTTTATGCAAACTAAAGAACCGTAAAAGGTAGCCTCTAACATTTTAGGATCTATAAATGAAGATTCACTCCAAGTCATGAATTATGGGTTATTGGGTTTTGTAAGAAACATATTGGTGTAATAGTGGTGCGTAAATTAGTTTGTTTACCATAGATTATTTCAAATATGGAAGAATATAAATATGGGTGGATTGATTATGGATTTAACCTAATGTGGATCTGGAAAAAAAATACTCAAAAATAAGGGAAAGTAAGGTAAAAAATAAGGCATACATAATGAACAAGATGAAACCTTTCTAAGTCATCACTTGAAGTAAAGGTTGGATAACTAATTAGAATCCAATGTTTTCTATAAGATATTATGAGCAAACCAAAAATCAAGCACAATTATAATTCTAAATAAATAATAATATAGTAACTTAATCATACATAATCAAAGGTTGCATCATTTTTAAGATTAAATTTACACATATACAAGAGGGTATTATGATTAATACATGAAAAGAATTAAAATTAGCAATAATAAAATATGAATAAACATATTGAAAAGACAACACATGAACAACCAAAATATTAAGATACTAAAATGACAGAACTTCTGACACAATTCATAGGTTTGGAGAAGAATAAATATTCACACTTAAAAACAAATTTAAAAACTTTCCCTAGAATTTACTTTTAGTCTTAATTAAAAAAATTCTCCACCTTTTGGGATCAAAAGGATATAACTCTATATTAATATGGGATGGGGAAACCTCATCTCTCAATCAAATTCTAAAATTACATGTCAAAAAATAGAAATATGTGTTAATACTCATGAAAAACATGCATGTAAAATGGTGTTTTACTAGAATAGAATTCCTTGACTAAAATACAATGTGTGTGTGTGTGTGTGTGTGTGTGTGTGTGTGTGTGTGTGTGTGTGTGTGTGTGTGTGTGTGTGTGTGTGTGTGTGTGTGTGTGTGTGTGTGTGTGTGTGTGTGTGTGTGTGTGTGTGTGTGAAAAATAAATTATGAACTAATAGTTTCAACTTAGTTAAATCATGAAAATGCATACATATTTAAGGGTGTGCCAATGTGGTACCATTAGAAGAATAAAATGATGGGATAACAATTGTAAAAACTAAAGTGGATGAAAATACTATTATAACTTGAGTTACAACTAGAAAAGACATTGTCATTATAGATACATTAGATTTTACCACCAATGTAGTTGTAGCATTAAGTATGAAAGTGTCACATATTCTATCCCTATGTATATTTTCACTATTTTATATATCATAGACTAAGTACCTTGAAGAAGTTCCAGTGGTGCTCTTGATACTAAAGTTGACTATTTTTATACCTGAATTTGTAGGTATAACACATGACTAGCCTAGAAGTCAATATCAATAGCTTTAAAAATCAAGCAAAGAACTTATGAAAAAATATGGTAGGTTTTCCATCAACTTCCTATGTGTGACCAATGGAAATTTAACCTCCATGTGAAGTGTCTCAATTCATATATTTTTTTCTTAGTAAAATTCACTAGTTTCATAATTTATTCATAAGTTTCGTAAACTGTGCCTTAAATTTTAACTCAAAATCTATCAGCTATATATCAATGGATATTTTCAAGAATGGAATTAGGAAATAATTTCCCAAGAGTGATTAACATAGTAACTATAATATATTTAAAAATAGAGATTGATTGTCTCTCTTGATTTGTAAATTATTACACCAGAGTTTGCATCTCTTGATGTCAATCAAGCAAACCATCTCTCTTGGAAATAATGTAATTATGGGACCAAGAATATTATGTTTTTGTTATTATATTTAAGTGGGTATAAAATATATTAACCTAACTTAAGAAACTAATCTTACCATCTATATCCCTCATCTTATTGAATAATTAAAGTATGTCCCCACACTTAGGTTAGGATTGTCTTAGTAGACTATTAACAACCCAAGTTACACC